>JAVQIZ010034387.1:0-120000 GCA_036023535.2 Galaxias brevipinnis
CACACACACTCCACCCAGCCAGGTGAGCAGAACACATAGGCCTTGGACTGGAGTCAAACTAGCTACACAGGTTGAAACACATCAGTGAATCATTTATTTATTAACCCTTCTTTAACCCAGGTATTGTATCCAGTGAGATTGACCAATAGCAATAGTGATTAGTGCTGCTAAGAGTTCTGGAGGTGTGTAGTCCTAGAGATATGCAAAGGTAAACAGGTAAACAAAGGTAAACCGGTCAACAAAGGTAAACAGGTAAACAAAGGTAAACAGCTGATGACAAAATGTCTTCCACTTCATTTACGCCGCTGTGCTACTGTGTAACGCTACCTGGGGACCAAAAGGTCATGAGTTCAAATCCCACCTGGGGGAACACCACCACTAGGGTGCCCTTGAGCAAGGCACTCAACCTTAAATTGCTTCAGGAGGAGTGCCTCTGTAATGTCATCGTAAGTCGCTCTAGATAAAACCTGTCTGCAAAGTGACTATAATGTAATGTAATGTAAGGTAATGTAGTGTAATGTAATGTGATGTGATGTAATGTGATGTACTGTAATGTAATGTACTGTAATGTACTGTGATGTAATGCAATGTACTGTAATGTACTGTAATGTAATGTACTGTAATGTACTGTGATGTAATGTAATATACTGTAATGTAATGTACTGTAATGTACTGTAATGTAATGTAATGGAATGTACTGTAATGTAATGTAATGTAATGTGACATACCTTCCCAAAGCGTGTAGAGAAGGTTCCTGTGAGAAGGGAGTGGAAAATGATGATGGTTTCATCCAGATCCCACACAAACACACGCTGTGGAGGAACACACACACACACCCACACACACACACACACACACACACACACACACACACACACACACACACACACACACACTGAGCTTTAGTCAGGCTGTCACTAGCGTCAGCAGAGTTTTTCTAGGTAAACGTATCACAGAGAGAGATTTTCCTGTTATCTTCTACTCACTGGGCTGGATTCCACAGTGTGGCTTCATGTTTACCATTACTGACTAGAGGATGAATATGACTGCATCAACACATGTGTGTGTGTGTTTATGTGTCTCCGTGTTTGTACCTGTGTGTGTGTGTGCGTGCGTGTGTGTGTGTGTGTGTGTGCGTGCGTGCGTGCGTGTGTGTTTCCATTGAGCTGACCTCTATGTCAGAGTCCAGAGGAGGAGCAGGATCGCTGACTCTCTTCCTCCCCCTCAGTTTGCCGTCGGTACTGCGCCTGGCAGGGACTCCCTCCTCTTTACCTGGAGTAGGGGGACTGGGTGGCGGGTGGTACTCCCCTGGAACACACACACACACACACACACACACACACACACAAAGGTACAGGCACACACACGCACGCACGCACACACACACACACACACACACACACACACACACACACACAGGCAAACAAAAAACACACACATACGCAGAAACACACCCACAAACGCATAAACACACAAATATAAAGCATAATAGCCGTAAATATTAAACATATAGTGGTAAGTTAAAATCACTTTAATACAACCCAAACTAAAAAGGTCAACCTCCATGCATTTACCTGTGTGTGGTTCTGGGCTGTGATTGGCCAGAGCCACGGGGTGCTCTGGGTGCTGATAGGCCAGCGGGGCGGTGATGGTGGCGGGGCTGAGGTTGCTACCGGTGATATAGGGGCTGTTGTAGTGATGGGTGTTGTAGTAGGGGGAGTACTGACTCTGACTGTAGCTGGAGTACGCTGAGAAGTCCTAGTTACATACAACATGACAATGCATTATTATGAATTCTTATAAACTGAAATGACACATGAAATGACACGACTCTCCCAAGGATAACCCCCTTAATAATACCTGAGCTTTGTTTTTTCTTTATATATACAGTATGTTTATATTTACAGTACCAGTCAAAAGATTGGACAACCTTTCCCACTGAAGTGAATGGGAAAATGTGTCCAAATCTTTGATCGGTACTGTTTGCTTGACATATTTTGCACACAAAAAATTAGCAAGATTCCTAATTCTAATCCTAATAATGTATTTTTGTTGTTACACATTTCCCTTTGTAGAATCGTACACACAAACTCAAATTGCTGCAGGGGAATATTAAATCAACAGAAACGAGAAACAGTAAGGTAAGAGGTAAGAGCAGATACAGCAGAGCATCACACAACGGTAATGATAATAATAATAATAAATAACAATAATAATAAAAATAACAATAACATTAGCAATAATAACAATAATAAGAATAATAATAATAATAATAATAATAATAACAATAATGTGCTCTTACTTGCTGTGCAGGGTTGAATGGGGTTGACCCTGTGATTGCATTGGTCCCTTGGAAAATTCCAGGCGAAATACTACTTCCTGAAAACCAAGAATAAAACCAGCATATTCACTACCCAATGCATATGTTTGTAGTTAAATTTACTCTCTGCTGACATAAACATGTACTTTTTCTGCAATTGTGTAATACTGTAATAATGCCTGTTCAAAAGTTTGTGAATGAGGGTTTGGGCAGACTTTTGAGAGCTTTGTGTGTGTTTGTGTGTGTAAGAGTGGAAGAATGTATTGTCTTGTATTGTCTGTTATAGGTTTTCTCTTCTGTATGTGTATGTGCTGCTGTACATTTGTGAGAAGTTGAGGACCCCCCCTAAACTAATATCTAGAGCATATTACCAGTTGAGTGGCTATTATTATTTGTATGACTGATGTCATCAACACAAAGCACAGAAAATATGGAGTTTGAAAAAAAAACAATTTTACCAATTAAAAGAAAAGAAAAATAATGAGTTTTCCCATAACTGTTTCTGCTTATCCAGACTCGAAAGGCCTTGATTTGACATGCGGCAATAATCCATTCACCCTACTGTGAAGGAAGCACTGCAGCAAACCCTGCTGATGGACCACAGCCATAGTCTCATTCCAGCACAGATCCAAATGAGGAGAGAGCGGCATCATTTGCTCGCCCTCTAAGATGCCCTCAGCTCTGACCTTGTTTAACTCAATATCTGCAGGCATGGGAAAACAATGCCTGTGTAAAGGAAAACTAAAAAGATAGTGTTGACACATGCCATTAAAAAAGGCGTCATTCAGCCACTAGATGGACTACCTTGTATTCAAAGTCCATATAACTGGACCTTTTGTAGTGTACGGTCTTGAACTATAAACAACTACCGAAATGCTAATATTACGCTATGCTAAACGCCAGTAAGCCTGCAAAAGCATGCCGTCCTAGCTATCTGTTCATGCTACCATATTGACACTCAAACTGATATTGAAAGGGATTATGTGACTTAAGCCTGCATGTTTTGCATGCCTGGAGAAGTGTTCTACTTGGGTACAAGCAGATCTCCCTGTGCCAGTCAGCTCTGTCTGAATACTCACTCCCTCCCTTGCAGATAATCCCATGAAAAATACAACTCTTTAATGCCTAACATCCTTACCACCACTCTCTCTGTTGCTTAAATTATAATTAAGGACCGTGGCCGCCCCATTTCGTTAGAGTCTCACATGGATGTCAAAGAAATGAGGATGAAGATAGACCATGAAACATGGATGAGATTTCTTGCTGTGACTGGGAAAACAGCCATCACATAGAACCTGAGCAGGTAAACAAGCTGCGCATGTATGTATCAAGCATGTTGTTATCCAGCGGGGCATAACTTACGTTATGATAGGTGGTTCCACGTACAAATCTATCATTGGTAGGAATTCAACTCCAGTGTTCATTTCAAAACCTATAATATGCAGCCGTGTGCTGTCCACACTGCAAAGAAAGGTTAGATCTCCATTAAGATTGAGGAAGATATTTTCACCAGTATATGGAGGATGGGGGCTTCTGACTTATGATGTGACAGACTCACAATTTACTACCAAAAGGTTATGTTATCTATCTGTCCAGACATCCCCATACAAGATTCACAGTTGGACTTGAATTTTGAATGATTGTCAGATTGTACAGACTGACAATTGGACTGTCCATGAACAGTCTAGATACACACTCCTAGGAAAAAAATATATCTGAAGGAATAATCTTATATCTATGAATAATCTTTTAACCACACACACGCACGCACACACCATGGGGGGGACATCGCCATGGTGCATCCCCTCAACATGTACAAGACATACCATAAGTTGGCATCTCTAACACATTGCTTTTGTGAAGAACACAACAATGAGTCATAACTTGACCTACTTGTGTGCTTCTACTGTAAGAGTTTGGCCAAAAGCCTGGCCAAAGGACCCTCTTGTCACAACTTAGATAATTAAGATAAGTTATTCAGTTTAATCATGTCTTTGTGCATAGCACTCCTGTTTCGTGCCTGTTCATAAGCATTTCCTTTGTTGCCCTACTAGGAAACCATTAGAAACCATCTAGGACATGTGAGCTATTATTTGCTGGCAGTCCATTAGCAATTTAGTAGAAGTAGTCTCTCACCATTTTCACCCCTCCATTACAGATGTGTATCATGAATCAGTCGACATAACCTAGAATAGACGGCCCAATTTACTCCTGTAAGGAAATTAAAAAAAGGCCTGATGTAGATGGATGATTAACTGAAAAGAAAGACACTTGACCACAAAACTGTGGCTCAGTCTTTTCCAAATCCATTTCTATCTGAATATGCTACTCTTATCTCTTTTAAATACGTCAGAACTATACACAGTAAACACAGTAAAAAAAAAAGGTTAAAAATCAACACTCATTCACATATGCACGCACACATGCACACTAACACACACACACACACACACACACACACACACACACACACATACACACAAATCAAATGCAGACAATCTCATGCATGCTCACTATTGCTATTTAAGTTTAAACTAGAGGCTTTTAGTATGGTTGAAATATATGAGGTCAAAATTGGTTTGTAACAACCCATTACATCCCGAAAAGTGTTCACCACCAACCACCATATTGTGTAGCTAGTGCGCATAATTACTAAAATATGTGTTAGATAGTCTTGCACGAGGCTGCATGGCTAGCCATAGAGTGCAGATTAACTGGGATATTGAGGAGAAAAAGCAGTTGATTGTTAATGGCCCCAGGAGCAATGAGGGACAGTAATGAAACAGCCTTCTAATGTCCCGTTGCACCATGGGAATGAGGCAGAGAGCAGAGAAAGGATTTCTGGTTTGTCAAGGTCAATTGTTCCACAATGATTTGATTATGAGGTGGAAAGGAGCTTGACAGTAAGCTACCTTAATAACTGGCCATCACTAATCACCAGTGGACAGCAACACCAATATGAATGAAAATAGTTGATGCTACAATTTGTTGATGAAGCTAAATATTTTTTTTTATATATATATTACAAAAACAGTAAGCAATATGGCTCAACTAAACATTCCTTACTGAATATTGAGAAAACCTTTGAGTTAGTGTTTAGTTGCAATGTTTTTTTAGAATGGCTCTTGGCAACCACTTTGATTAAGAACAAAGTATTTTCAAAATTATGTAAAACTAACATGATTTACCAGTGAGTTTTGCACTAACAAAAGCAGCTTAGCAAAGGGTATAAAACAGAGAGGATACCCCAGGTTATTCGTCATTACATTGTCATCATTTCTGGTGTGAAAGACTGTTAACTAAGTCCAAGCCAGCCGTTATCGCTCATGGGAATAAACAGTGAAAGGAGACTCAGCGCGTTGTGTTCAAAGCCGAGCTCCACTGTAGTTAATACCATCATATGAGGACGTAACAGGGAGGGTGGGAAGGAGGGATCTGCATACACAGAGAATGGGATCAGTGGGAGCATTCAGCCAGCCAAGCAGAAAACGGAGCTGTGTGGGGTGAGAGGGGTGAACCCACAGGTTAATGGATTAGTCTGAAAGGAAAGACCTGCTCATTAACCTGGACCTGGCCTGGACGAACTGGCCCCTGCCTTGGAGCTCGGGGCCGTGAGCCTCTGCCCGCGACCATGACTGGAAGGCCGGATTCCTGGCCACAGTGCCACCAGACAACCCCCTGGAGACCAGGCCAACCCATCTGTGAAAGTCAGATGATGGGGGACTTTGACTCGCTCAGCAAGTCGCCCCATGACTCACAGATGGATGCCAGATCAGGCAGGATTTGTCACCATAATGGAAATGGTGTGTATACGTGTGCTTGTGCGTGTCTGTGTATGTGTTTGTGTGTGTATGGTGATACTGTCCCGCTGGCTTGTACGGAGCTGGGGGTGGGTGGAGAGGTGGTTTGACAAGTGTGTGATGCATGCTCCTGTGACGGCAGCAGCCATCAGAGAGCAGTGGGCTGTCTGAGATTGATAACCCACACAGCAGGCGTCTACCATGGCCCTAGTCGCCAGGCCCGATCCACAGTTCAATAAGGCCCTCCTTACATGACTTTTCACATGTAGAGTGGGAACTGACGACAGTTTTGCTAAATACAGTTTTCATCAAAGACAGACTCCCAATCTTCTTTTCTCTCTGCATCATTATCTCTTTCTCATGTCCTCCCACTTTTCATATATATATGGCATATCAAAACCACCCTCGCTTGTATTTCATTACAACATTTATGGTATTGATCAAATAGTGACTAAGCCTATACATGTCTCATGACATCGTCCTACTGTACCTTACATAATGGACCCGAAGATCTCAATATGAAGATGGCAGGCTGTCAAAGAGAACACCCCTAAAGCTTGTCACATATTGCTATTGACTGTGTAAATCTTGACATGATAATCTCATTAACTAAATTCAAACTAAGAGTTTAATACAACAATTTAGTATATTTCCACCACCTGTGGTAGAAAGGGTTGGGGTACTGGAAAAGATAAAACTGTAGTGATGACACCTTCTCATCCACACTGTTTTTTCCACAGCACTTATGTAAAAACCAACAGAGCTTCAGGGTCTGTGTTACCTTTTTATCGGACCTTTGCTTTCGACCCACGGCAAATTAAGCACACAGTATTTGATTTGCTACAGTTGAGCCCCCACAGCAAGAGCTGATCCTCACCGATAAATTACTTTTAGCTTTAATAGACTTGATATGGCTTACGTTTCTTTTAAATCACCCTGAAAATGTGTTTTTAAAAGGCCATGGGCATTCTACTCTAAATGCATTAAAAACTGTACATAGACAGTAACTTTTCAGAAACAGACAGATTGTGATTAAAGACTGAGACACAGCATCTATCAAAAACTGTTGTTGTTGCCTAAATACCTACTTCATTCTTTTTATTTTTGACTTTCATCTTTTTATTTTGGAACTATTTTATTCAATAGTCAATATTAGAAAGTTTTAGTTTTATCATTATATTCTGAATAGGTGATTATATAAAGACAATTTAATAAATATTACTTGGCATCTGTCAATATTCCACAGAAGATACTGTATCTGGAAGCCATTTTAAGGCCAAGTCTGGAATGATTATGAATAACTTTTTGGCACTTTATAACAAAATGTAGTTATCATCCCGCTTGTGTTAATTTAAGTCATGTATTTTAGCTAAATGCTAAAATGGACAGACTACTTCCTATTTCATCACCCTTTTTGTAATTTTGTCCTAAAACACTGTGCCCACTCTTGTCTACCTCAACACACTGTCATGGTCTGCTACCGTTCATTTTAGCACACTCAATCACACTTCCTACAAGCTGAGTGGCCAACGCGCCACTGATGACAATGTGAGTTAAATCCAGCTATTGGATTGAGGCCATGCCAAGGCATACACAGTTAGTCCCTCAGCCATTGCTAAATACCTCATTTCAACGCAGCAGTAGTCAGGTCATTCACAGACTGTTTGTGAAAATTGGACTCTGTCTTTCACGGCATGTTTGCCCATGTCACAGACAGGAAGTGACAGTCACCAGAGCCAAAGTAAGGGCAGCTTAAATCAGCCCTATGGGGAAATTAGCTTGCGTGTAAAGAAGAGCTGAGTGTCGGTCTCTGCCCACTTTTAATTAATGACAGATAGGAACTGGAGGGGGAACAGAGAGGAAAGAACGACTACAGACAATCAACATAAATATTCAGGAACGGAGTGTCTAAGGGAAACGCATCAAGAGGCAGGAGACTGTCAGCCTTGCCTGTGATTAATGGCAGCTCTGCAGTCTGGAGGTGGTTTTATTCACAGTCATACAGCTCTGCCCTCAGCTCCTCAAAAGTAGATTACTCCCTCAACAAATTCCCTCATTATAAAACAAACGGGGAGGCTCCATCTCCCGGAATATCCCAGCCCATTCAAAGCATTTTGAAGTAAGGGTGTTTGTTTTTCATTGCCGTATACACAAATCCATTTTTGCAACCAATCTATTTTGTTTGCCACTTCTGTCACTGTATCGTATGTAGGTATGTATGTATGTATGTATGTTTGTGTAATGCAGGTTTTATAATGGGTCACTAGACACACATCGTATGTATGTATGTATGTTATGTATGTATGTGTGTATGTATGTATGTATGTATGTATGTATGTATGTATGTATGTCTATATGTACGTGTGTTTGTGTGTGTGTGTGTACGTTTGTGCGTTCCAGAGTATAAGAATATGTATGGTGCACTGCAGAGGTCACATTGTGATGTTGGTGTCAACAAGATGGAACAAGATGTCTCTTGCATATTTTATCAACACTGTTGCATTTTTGATCAAGCCAGCATGTTGATCTGCAAGCGTTTTTAGTATGGCTTTATTGTTTGTAAACTTAAAGGCAGGGAATTCTTGAAATTTTCTTACAAGCTGCACAATGGTGTTTGATGCACAGGGATTGAATGTTGCCCAACTTTCAGTTTTGCCACTTGGAAACTGACCCCACTCTTTTCGCCAAGTGCAAGACAGAGTAGCAAGGCCCAGCAAAACAACCGCACTAAATACAAGCTTACAGTAACCATAGAAACCGGAGCTGGTGCATCCCTGACTAGCTCTACTGTATTTCAGTTTGCACTTGACCCAGAAAAAGAAAACACAGTTGGGGAGGACATTTGGTTTCTTCCCAGTTAAAACCTTAGGAGAATAGGTGATCGAAGAGAAAGAAACAGAGAAGGCCACAACAGATAGAGACAAAGACAAACCTAATACTGTCTGTGGGGACAAAGGATAGGGAGAGAAGGGGGTCGGGGGGGGGGGGGGTTTGGGTGATAAAAGAGAGAGAGGTAGCCTATTGTAAGAAGGTGCTAATAAGGGAGGATGCCAAGGGGGATCTGAGTGGATTTACAGTGACAGCAAATTCAAGTACAAGTGTAGGTTGAGGATAGACAAGCAGTCCAGGACAGCATATGATAAAATGTCATATACACCATGCTACAATCTGTCCTAAACCTGCTAGTTCCCTTTTCAGAGATGAATGACGTGTATACAATAAGTCACTGCAAAAACAGCAATAACAAAGAACCAAAGGATTCCAGATTTGTAATCAAACAATAAATATCAACCAAAATGTGATATAACATCCAACTGGACATCTTCAAATCTGCTGCTGCTTGTGTGAATAATTATTCAAGTGGGCCAATAAAACATAGAGGACATTTTGATTTCACTGCCCTGAATGGGGGGGCCAACATTCAATCCGCACAATCTTTACGCCTGCTGGATATGGCTACAGTGATGTAATTTCCGCAATTTAAATCTACTTACTTCTTCAATACTCTAATGTATATTTATTCACTATTTGTTGTTGTAGCTGTGTTGTGTGCTACATGTTACATCACGTTAATAAACTTCATATACTCAAAGGATATTATTGTTAAGATATGTTTGTTAACAAAAAAAAAAAGATTTAACTTCAAGAAAGGGTGTGTGATCTGAAAACTTAATAGTAACAAACTGAATAGTCACAGTCACAGGTCATTAGGTAACAATTAATCTGAGCGATTAAAAGTCACTTTACTGGCTAGAATCGCGTGGCAATCCCTCCAAATTTCATGTAGAAAGTTGGAATCGAGGCTAATGTAAAACTAATTACAACCATGGGTTGATACAGTAAAAGTAGGAAGGTTAGGATGAGCCAAACAAAATGGTGTTATTGTGAATAAAGAGATAGAAAAGATAGGACACACAACCATAAAAACTAGACTGCTCCAAATGCATTTTCTTGAATGTTTTTGTCAATTAAATTTTAAACACTGAATCCTGTTACAGTTACAGCAAAACGTCTTACTAAAATGTGGTGACAAAAGACTACGCTTAATGACACGGATCCTGTGCCGTGAACTCCTTACTAGCAGATGTCTCAACGATCCTTACAAGTGGATAGACTGGTCTCCATGATTCAATTAGGAATCTTTCCAACCCCTGTCAATTGAGCTAATGTAATAGTTGATGTAATGACAGCACTGTGAGCAAAGATAAATGGTTATTGTATGGCCAGATTAGTTATTCAAAGGGAATTTAAATGAGAAGGAAGGCAAAGATTCAAACAGGTCAAGGGCATAATTGGAGGTTTTCACTGAGGCCCTCTGTAGGGAAGCTTGGAAAATTGTAAATGTTAAATGGATCTAAAAATAATAAATGTGATTGTATTCTGTATAAAGCAGAACCATATCATTTGGAAGCCGACTGAAATGTTTGTAGGCTCTGTATTTAAGCACCTTTTCTGGTGCAGCAATAAGGCATTTGAGCGCTTACAAATTCAGAATCAAATGAATAATGTGCTGTATGCGTCCCACACATATTATTTTGGAACATGTTATTTTCTACTGTTTTAAAATGAATTTGAAAACATGTTTTGCATGATAAGGATCAAGTAATCCCAGAGGGTTTAGTCAGTAAGCAAGGACAAAACACTAGCCTTGGTTGCCAAACTCCAGCAACCAAAACTGAAGTTTGTTACATTATCAAAGACATTATCAGAACAAAACTGTTTGCAGTTCAAATGATCCTTTCTCTAGTCAATGCTATATACACTTTATTATTTAGATTTGGTAATTCCCGAATGGTATTATGCCTGACATGAATATAGATTTGAATGGCCTGCTCAGATGAAAGCTGTTCATCCTTGGCTTCTGATGTATGGGGTATGAGCTCCCAGCAGACATCATTAGCATGGCTGATTAACTGGCCAGGTTAAGTGTCTTGCACTGGAGAGCATAACGACAGTATCTGCCACCAGGGAGCAAACCGCCTATACGGAGCATCATTTTGAGAGGACGACCAATCCCCAAATCACTGAACCAGCAGGGTGCCTACTCTGGGCCAAGTGACACATAATACTAAATGAATCTGTTTGGCATCTCTGGCTGAAGAAAAAAAAGAAGAGACTGTGAATTCATGAGCCCACCCCAAGATGGGTAAGGAGGAGGATGTGTCAAAACAGAGTAGCTGAAGATATGAGTGACTCATCTGGATTAAAACGAACCCCTGTCACATTTAAATTAATGAGAGAAAAAAAGAAAAGGGGGAGAATAGCACCATTCCATTGCAGGAACTTAAAGAAAATCAATTTCGAAGCCCAAGTTCAAAGACGTTGCAATCAGCGGCTGATGGTGAGTCTAAATGAGTTGGCACTGGGGATTTCTCTCAGCTCTGTGGACTTTTTCAGGATGGGTTTTCTCCGGGGTACTTACCACACAGCTCTGGTGACAGATGGCAGCTTCCTCCGCTTAATGTGGGCACTGCAGAATTCATGAGGTTAACTTTAGCCTAATAATAAACATCCAATTTGCTGGCGTAATGCCTTGCTTTCATGGCTCTCTGTCAATAATGCACTCTCACCTACTGTAGCCAGGGCATGACATGAATGCCAAGTTGATCATTTCTGAAATGCTGCCGTGAGTAAGGATCCGAGTTTTCACTATAAAAGTGTTTATACTGAGAAACCTCCATTCAGAATGAATTGACTTAACCATAGAAGACTAAGTGAACTGTATCTGGACTGAAAGGTCCACGACTGGTTGCCTAGGCTCACATAATACAAAGTCCACATAAAGGCACATCTCTATCCAGGCAACAGGGGCACCACCGTCTTAACAGGAGCAAAGGACCATCGGACGTTGTGCATTGTTGGGTGGGTCTGTAGCCATCTCTAAGTGCTAGTATAGGTTCAGGGTTAGGTCAAGCTCTACTGGAGAGTAGACTTCAGAGCACTATTTTCCTCTCCTTGAGCTCCCCGATCCCTCTCTTCCCGCTGTTCGATTGATTCCCCATTTCCTCAGAGAGCCGCTGCCATTTCATACTGTAGTGCTGTTGATGGAGCAGTTGCAAGGCCTCAAACCTGATACTTCTGACTAGCTGTGTGTCCTGTCCTGTCCTGCATGGGAAATGTTGGTGTCATCCGCCTGCTAATACACTAAAGATGTGTATATGGCTGACTGATGAATCCTCTCCTGTCTCTGACGTTTTCTCAGCAGCAGGGTGATGAATATATTACAGCACAAGGAGTCATTAGTTGAATGTCATCCGCTGCTTGTGTACTGACAGGGCCTTGGCTTTTTACTGCAGCATACTACATGAAAAAGGACCTTTAGGTAAATTTGTTTAACTCAGGGTTTAATTTAATAATATACCACCATAACTTATATTGATAAGTTATTTCATTATTCACCTCTTAGCCTCTTTGAAATGTAATTATCTTATTTTTACAAGCTACGGACAATATCTCTGATAACTGATCAATTCTTTGGATCTACAAATGAGTACATGTCTAGCAATTGTGCTATGACGGGGCTTTGTACATTGAATGGTATAGCGTTTTCCGTTATTCTCAAATGATTAACCAGAAAAGTTACCTCCTCAGCAAATCATCAAGCCGGACAAATGAGCCTGACAAATTAATGTGGCACCTACTGATTGCATTAGATTGCTTTATTAAGTCTTGTTTTTTAGCTAATTCCATGAGAATAGCATTCAATACTGAAAGAAAGATAAAATATCAGTTTTTTATGCAGACATTTTGAGTCACTACTGGTGAGTGATTTAGCACTCTGTGCATGCTAATTTACGCAGACTATGTCCTTCAGAAGACTGTGATTAATAATGGATGCAGTGCCACTTTATGCCAATGGCTGGGATGAGCCGTAGAACACTGAACTGTAGACCTGGATTTGCAAACCGAAAAACTCCTTTGTTCCTCCAACCAAAATTTAGACTACATTCAGGTTTGCTGAGATAAAGTAGTTAAATCTAGTCATGTTAAATATATCCTCCCTTCAGGTTTTGCAACAGGATACAGGAAATCGGTAGAATCTGATCATGTATTCATCTTGCACCGCAGATGCACACCGGCATCACAACCATTTGCAGCATGCCTCCCAGAAACAGTGTCCATATGGGCTGTTCATGAAGATGTGCTAAAAGGATAAGAAAAATACGTGTGCAATCACCTGTTAGGAGAATTACACAAAGGAATAAATGCTAAAGTAATGCAATGAAATAAAACTGCAAAAGATCTGAATATTTTTAATTCTCACGGTATAAGTGTTTTGAACATTTCTGTAATTCTTCTTTATAAGATAGAAAGGAACCATTTTGATGACCAGAATGCAAAACGTAAACATCTCTTTCGCTGAGTCAATCTTTAAAGCATGTTTATAAATTGACACTGCCTGGCCAAGGTTCACATTTGGATGCATGCAGTAAGCTTCTGACAGCACCATCTGCGTCATTCACAAATACATCTATGTTGGTGGGAAGTTAATGAATAGGACAACTTAAAACATCGAAAAAGAGGACATTTGTTTTAACTCAAATGTAATTTTAAATCCAGGGCTGTGGGGAATGTTAATAGTTAACAATAAATTGATGTGCGCACTACATTTACAACAAATAAATGAGCCAGCTGTAGTACTAACGCTATTCTTCCATATCAACAACTTAAACTTAATAATAGGCAGAAGAAAGCACACCAATGGATCTTCAAATAATTTACAGTAAATCGTTTTGTTAATATATTTAAATAAATGCTGCAGTTGTTTTTAAATACTCATCATTGTGCCTTGGGCGTTCTAGATCCTTTCAAATCTGTTGGACAAATGTAGGTTCATTGAACATAAAATGTTGATCTGAAATTGGACAATGAAACATTTTACCAGTGGTTATCTTGTTGGCATGTACATAATAGTGATGAGAACCATTGAAGTGATAAGACGTTAAGACGGGTCTTTCTCACCTAGAATTAGAGGTTTATAATGTTTATAATGTTTGAGGGCCAGATCTCGTCAATTAGTAGTCAATTTGTTTCTGCTAAAAGAGTAGAAAGGATTGCAGTATTACGACTTTATCATTGAATTAAATAGTTCCCCGTGATCTTCCAAGTCAGTAAGATTCCCAGAAACAATCGGACACAGTCGACTACACAGAGGACAAAGGGAAACCTGAGGGATGGGATCTGCCAACAATCCCCCTCATGAGCAGCCACTAGACACACAGACCACGCTGATTTACTGACAAACACAAGGGCACCTTCTACGTGAGTCAATCCTGGTGGGGAACAAAGTGCTGGTGGGATTGTTCACTATTGAATGGTGTCCGTCTCTCAATGGGAATGCCTTGGAAAATCTAGATGTCTTCAAAAAGCATTGGGGGCTACACTCCTGTGCCACACCCAAAATATCATCCTGCAGATTTTTCCATCTCAATTTAGGCTGACTGAGTCAACTGTCACTTTTCTTGATACTATTTCATTCAGCAGAAATGTATGGCAACACAATTAAGATCATCAAATTTTTCTGGTATCAATGTCTGATTGAATGCATAGAGTCAGTTACAAATGATGCATAGCACATGTCTCCGAACCTCAAACATGCCGTTGACTTTTTTTTTTATCCAAGACTTACCTCGCTTAGCTGGCTTACACTGTCGCTTATAGAATTTCTAAGCCTCTTAACTTGAAAGCTTAAATTGAACTAATTATTCACGGACAGCTTCCCTATCAGGGAATAAAACCATTATAGTGTACCTGAAATCTATCTTTTCAACAGAGCTAAGAGATCATTCAATTAATTACCCAATTTCAAATACCCAATTTCAAATATATTTTTGCACATATAAAAAAAAATCCAAATATAAAGTAAATTAAATGCATGTATATTTTGAAGCTAATGACTAATTAAAGCTGGCATGAGTAAATGTAGGGTTTATTGCAACTTACATAAAACATGGCTTAATACTATACTATATTACATTACAGGCTAGATTTCAGACTGCTGGTAGAGGGCTTGGTTTTCAAATGTAAATGAATATGATAAATACAATATAGAAAAAGAAATAGGAAATGCAGAAGCCTGCTGTGACATTAACTATTACTTTGAGGTCAACAGTCAATTTGATCCTCCCTCTTCAGTCCACATGTTGTAATACAAAACAGCATCTGAATTCTTAGTAAACTGAAAGCATATGCCACTGCTAATGCGGAAACAAAATTTAAATAAGCACATTATGATTATGATCCATAAATCCGTCTCTATATTTCTTTTAAATAGAAAATGGTTGATGTTTCCTTTAAGAACTTAAATTTGATTCATGTCACATAATCAAAAAACGTTCCTTACATATTTGACTTTTATGACACTGAACAAAGGTTGAAGGCGAACACATGTTGATTGTGCACGTTCAAAGTGAGTAGATGCACGTAAGGACAAAATATTTGTTAGCTGGGATTAAGGTTTTAAGGTTTAGTTAAACATTCCACAAACCTTATTTGTTTATGTGGATTCACATCCTGGTCACGCTGCCTTGAAAAATAATCATGTCAAGATCTATTCCCCCATCTCAGAGAATGCCTGCTTAGGCAGTTCATCACCTGTCATGCTGACACCTTTACAGCTAGAACGTGGAGCTAGAACGTCATTATCTAATGAATTCACGTATAAACAACAACATTTCCTGTGAAGGAACTGCTGCACAAAGTACATTTAATAGTCTAAAACTAACTACTAAATGATTTGACAGGGTAAGCTGTGTTTCCTTAGGAAAATGTACACAATTTACAAAACTCTCCACAAAGTCTATGCATACACTACATGCAATGCAGTGTAATAATCATTAAGTATGGTATCGGGGAAACAGTGGTACAGTAAGGGTTCTGCATATTTCAAATAAATTAATGTAGCAACATAGATTCACTGAAACAGACCAAGAAGTACCGAGCCCTAGCATGCTTAACATTGTTTGCAGTATGCAGTCAGTCAGCCAAACGAATCCTGAACAGAATGACAAAATGTGTTTTAACAGCACCCTACACTCCGACCACATATCAAATATATGCAGCAATATATCTCTGCAATTTTAGTCAATCCCACTGCCTACCATCTATTTTAAGTACTCAACACCAGTTACTGTAAATATGTCAACACTGCGATCAATATCAATCAAATTACTTAGACACAGAATATGCCAAATTAATTAACTAGCATGCAAAACGTGTTTTTACATAGGGACTTCGGGGACAATGTTGTCATTGAAACATTGCTGCCCAGGTTACAAATTTTAAAGGCACTGAAAAGGTGGTGACTCATTGAATATATCCACTTCAGTAACCCAACACAATATCCATATAGTACAAAAATAACTCTGATTCAAAGTCAAACCTTTGTCACGTGTCTGTTTTGCGGCTGTTTTAGTCCCGGAAATAAAAATTAACCAAAATTATTTTGGGCCCATTATCCATGCTGGGACAAAGAATTATTGCGTTCTAGGCTCATCAGCCATATGCTAAAGCACTGATTAGGCAGGAACCATGCAGAGAGCAACACTATCCCTTTAGTCAAATATGAAGATGTGCTCCATCTGTTTTGGTTCTGCTTAAATTCTTTCATGGTACTGTCAGTGTGATTTTTTTTCTGTAGGAATACGGTGTACCAACATACTTTACCAAACAGGTTGACATAATGTATATGGTCATTTTTATAGTACAGTATGATTAACTCTGATGCAGTAACTCATGAGTATCCACAAACATTACTGTAATTTTAATCCACATTATTGTGTAAATATATATTTATAGTTTGCAAAATATTGCAACTGGCTTTCTCAGAAGGAAACGACATTAATATACATTTGTTTAAACTTCTTCCCCGGCAACTCTCAAAATTTACATTGGAAAATGTAAACATCTCACGGTTGATGGTCTGATGGTCTTTTCTGAACGCCACATTAACTGCATCCTTGAACATGATACAATGCATAACAGATCCCAATGTCTTATCGACTAGAAGACAATGCTTTTCTGCTGACAGCCAGCTGCCAAGTGTCTTCCCCTCTACATGTCTGATCTGAACATTACTGTCAAGTCAAAGTTGAAAGACCTGCACAACTGTCAACATGTTTTAAAGACACTCATAGAAACTGCTGTGATTACTGATATACAGTAATTATACACCCGAGTTAGCTTCACTGACAAAACAAGAAGTTGTGTCAATGTTAACACTTGCGTAGCATCATTTCAACAGATTTACAAACGACCAGGGGCAGTTCTTGAGCCGAGGTATCAGCAACATTAGAACTCTACACTACAGTACAATGCATCCATGTCAAATCCCATAAACTAACACTATAAGTATTTCATACGCAGCCTCCTTTCTTTTGTCAGAGGTATAAGCATTGCTCTGCAGCAGCATGTCTATCACCGTTGCTTAATCAAGTTTTCCACACCAACGATGGATCAAGAGGTATCCGTGTGATTTTACCGGGCTCCAGCCTCATGTTCTTTCCTGTTAGAAGATTTCTCTGCCATTATCTTTTTTTCATTCTTTACAAAAGTCTCTTTTTCTTGACATAGTGACTGGTAAATCGAGTTTTATGCCTGCCTAACCAATTATCCAGCCAAGTAAATTTAGCGCAACGTTAAAAGGGACAATTAGAGGAATAAGTCAGATTCTTTACGGCACATGATCACACATTTCACACATTCAAGGCCATAGATATTTACCATTTCGATCATTTGAATTTAAAACTATGAAATCGCAACTAAATAATGGCACATTAGTTTTGTATGAGGAATAAATTAACAGATTAAGACTTTATGTCTTTGTGTGGATTTTGGACCATATATATGAAATCAATAAAATAAATAGTTCAGTGATGATGCTCTACGAACAACGCTAAGCAATCCTTAGATCTGGACATGGGTATTGACAATTTTTTATTTACTCAACTTAGGTCACCCCAAAACCAACTGAATTAGTGTGTGCAATGTATTCAATTGCAGGAAGGCTGTGTGAAGATGTGCAAGTATTGCTGTATAGTTCCTGCTTTTATCATTTGTTATTGTTTATTGTTTGAGAACTGCTGGATGTAGATTTTATAAAATTGTCCAAAATGAGTAGTATCCAAAAAACATGTTTTTGGTGTACAATAAGCCTTGCGATGGTCAATTATGTGAATTGTACCAATTTTATCTAACTGCAAAGCTCACGTTTTCCCAGTTTTTCTTGCTGTCTTTTGCAAAATTTCAATCAGTGTGATGGCTGACCTTCTCCATGGCTGTATTTTCCCTGACAGGTATGACTGTTTGGCTGCTCTATCTCAATGCATTTTGACAGACAGGTATGGTATGGTGTGAACAGAGACTGCTATGTCAGAGCTGTTTTCACTTCAAAATTGCACTTTGAGTTGCTGATTTTCATAGTTTTTTTTTTGCTAGTTTTCATCTGATGCCAGTCAGTGTAACCCATGGCATGCCTTTTCTGCAGGCTCCTCTATACTCCCCTGGCTCCACATACTGTATACAGAGAACAATGGTTGAGGACAAATTAGATCATGTAAATAGCATGCCAAGAGTTTTGAAACCATTCACTCTGACTGATTCCTCAAACAACAACAAGGAAGCGCCACTTAGTGAGGGATGTCTTTCTAATTTACTTTTACTTTTAGTAATGTTTAAAAACAATAGCACTCACTTGAACATTGACAAGGAAATAACTTTTAATTTGTCTATATCAGTTATTCATGATCAAGGATTCATTAATTATGAGGTTTTGAGAATTTAGGTATAGGAAAGTCTACTTGCTCTGCCCAATATAGCTGTGATTAATCTGAAGTGAAGTAACTACTTGCATTTTAACAAGCCTGTGGCAGTACATTATCAGTTGAACAACCTTATATAGACTTCAGATACATATCCAGGAACTTACTATACAAAAAACAACCCAGAAAAACGGCAGTGTTAAAGTGTCAATGATATCCTAAACATGTTACCTCCAAGACATTGCCTGTGGTTCACTACGGTTGTATTAAGATCCGCCCATGGTCCAAACAAAAGCAATAGAACGAAGGCTCTTTGCTAACTCCACTGGAATAGATAATGCTTCTGTGGTCGCTCAGCTTCTAATGGACAACATCAGTGTAGATGTCTTTTAAAAAACAGAGCAGTGGAGTCTGCTCCAGGACGTTTTTGACCCATAAATCAATACTTACAGTAAAGCTAGAATAATTCCTGAACAACTTTAAATACTAGGATCACTTAATATAGGGGGAGCAAACAGTTTTGCATGCACTTATTTAAGTGTATGCTTGTCTTTTTGTTTATATATAAATATTGAGTTTATTGTATTATGTATTGTTTATGTATTTCTTGCCAACTATTGTACAATCCTGTTGATCCTGTTGATCTTTTTAATAGTGGTTTAGAAACCATTTTAGATTCTGAATAAGAGTATTCTGCATGTAGAATACTGCATATAGTACTTGAGTTCTGCATGTAGTACTTGAACACATTTTGATTTATGATGTGGAGAGCTTAGCGAAATGCTAGTATGGTAGATCAGTTTGAGTTTGATCAATATCATTTGATGCAGCTACTGAAAGGATTCAGATCAAAGTCACCTTCAAGAAAGAGGAGTGGGTAAAGTCTAGCCTTGCTCGGTTGCTGCCATACTGTGTACATCTAGACATTTGTGGTCCACATAATGATATCATAGCTCTTCATTTTAATGCCCATATGAAGGCTATGACATCTAGCACCAAGAACAACAGTCTCAGGTTATTCAACTGTCAGGAAGACCGAACAAGAGTGGTTCTTCAACTATAAATTGGTAATACTGTTATTGTTAGCTTCATAGAGTCAACCGAGTGAATAGGAGGCTGGCTGTCATGCATTCTGCGTATAAAGTGGGATCACTCTCTGCAGTTCACCTACTTTATGCTCTATAGAAGCAATGAGTTTATACAAGGCCTTTCCTTGGGGGGACATTGTTCCACATTCTGCTCATCGCAGTGATTGGCAGCAAACCTTCGGCACACTATAGACCTAAACATGTTAATTTCGAGACACTGTGCTTCGCTCCCCTCAGTACCGTGGCCACAGTTTCTCATTGACAATGCTTCTCTACCTGCTACCTGTGGTGGCCTCTGCTCTAGCTCCATTGTCCGTTTCTGCCCTGGTGCTTCATTCTACATCAAAGCCCCAGCATGTGGAACCCAACATGTCAGCCCTTTGGCACCATAGCTCCAAGGGCCTGTCTGCTTTATCAGGTAATGCCAGCAGAGGCCTTGAGATCAGATGCACGCTTCAGGCCCACACTTATCCCCATTCCCCTGGGGAAACAAAAAGCGATTTCAGATTTGTATTCAGATTTATTTTAAAATTGAGGGTGGCCGATAGAAAGCCCTCCGGTAGAAAAACGAAGCATCATAGCATAATTCCACAGCTTGGCCATTTAGAAAACCAAAATGTGTATTGAAAATCTATAGTAAAAACCAACACACAATCAAGCAGGAAAAGACATAGGATAGTCTACTGCTAACTCTTACAAACCATAAATATGCATTATGTGCAAGAATAAACTATTTGAAATACAAATGTTATGAAAAATTACCTCTTCCTGGATTATATAACACTTGAACAACTTGAAATAAACTGCATGTCTGAATCTTGGCCTTGGGTATTTATAAAACCTCATACCACTAAAGAAAAAGTCTACCGTAGGGACATATTTTATTAGGTTTGAAAAATCTGCAGTTAAATAACATACAATGACTGTGCTTTCAAAATAATATTCAAAGAGTGAATTTACATCACTTAAAAGGAATAACTAAAACGAAAAATGCACATGCTTTGAAGATGAAACAAATTAGAAAGAGCCAGACATTATGAAGCATGTACAGGTGCATTTGCATCTTTAAACTCGAAGGTAATAGGTTCGCCTTATTGTTTTTCTCCATTACTGCAGTGCCTGCTAACACCCATATCAGTCCTGATTTCATAATGCTAACACATGACACCAGCACCCTGAGCAGCTGCTGTAACACAATGCAACAGACTGGCAGGCAAGAGAGACCCCATTAATCTCACCCCACTGCCCATACAGCGACCTAGAAAGCAGAACCCCTTCCACACATTAGATAGTGAATCTCTTTTTATATAGCCTATTACCTGCTGAGATCTAAAATCACTCTACAATGATTCTTGACTGTGTTGACAAGGCCAAGCATGCAAATGTATATCATAATGCATAGTAATGAGCACCCCATGGATGATATCATTAGGCAAACACATGACATCAGCAAAAGATGCTGCTGCTGTAACAATTTGCAACACATGCCAGAGATGCAACGCTGGTCTCCATTCGCTGTTTATATCACAGATATTGTATGAGTTAACTATTCAAGTTAAGGTTCAAGTGAAATAGATGCTTTTTTTGAGAAGCATTATTTTCCAAAAAACTTGGCAACTTCTGTAGATGCTGAATCATGCACAGCATTTAAAAACAGCTCATCTTAATCATAATGATCCTAACCTGCATGAATATATACATGCATGCATAACATTGCAAACTATCGGATTTATCTAGTTGTTTTGTAAAATACGTTTAAATTAGGACATCTGGACTACACCTACTGCATTGACATCCTGCTTTCCATCTCACTGCATCATTTCACTGGGCAGCTGGGGAGAAATTGTGCCACAGACATGCAGGACATGCAGCAGTGTGGCTGTATCAGGGGGTAAAGTAGGGTGAGTAAGGCATGCAAAGGTGCACAGCTGGTTTACTCTGTCTACAACCAGTAGCACTGTAATTGTTGTGTAAAATGCTCAATGCTTAGTTTACCCTACAACCTGATGTGGCAACTCAGGAAGTCAATGCACAATTCCTCCAGACATGTCCTAGAAGGTGAGCCAGAATATGTTTAATGTCTTTCACTCATGTACCCAACTTTATCTCTAAAGATTCACTTACAGTATGCATTCTGACATTTAACCATACAATTTTAATAATCAGTTTTCAACCTGACTAACCTTAATATATGAATCACATAGCATTGTGTTTCCCATGAAACATAGCCTACATTACCTCAGTGATAAAAAATATAATCAGACAGACCGCATACTGACCTCTTCACCACAATATTGCCTTTGAAGGCTGGATTTGACTGGAAACACCTCCACATGGAGGAAATTAGCCTTTTTAATTATACTCTTTCCTTACAAATGCAAATGATTATTTGCCTAGATAAGATTTACCCTGAAATATTTTTGCTTGATTACATATACAAAATAACTGATCAAATTTAAGCCTCCAGCAAGCAAAGCATACCTTTGTAAAAAAAAAATCTATTATTTGTATATTCGCTCCTATCAGATATCAACGGAAGCCTGTCTATGTTCCCTCAACACCTAGGTTCCCTCAGCACCTATGATTTTCCCCCCCATCCAAATTAGGCCCTGGTCCCTCAGCCCTATGTTCCCTCAACACCTATAATGGGACAGATCATAGGGCTGAGGGAACATAGGGCTGAGGGAACATAGCGCTGACCCCATATCAACCAAGCAACAATGTCAACGCCTACTCAATTTAATTCGCCAGCCTATAATTACGAGCATAACATGTTTGGTCTCAGAAAGGCGTGCAATCCATACATATACAACGATACTGATTCCTGACAAATAAAATTTTGCTTCCTGGTGCACTTCGATTGGTTCCACTCTACCGAATAATAGCTATACTATTCTTGTGTGGCAGTCAATGTCCTCAAGCGGCCATTTGGGATTTTCTGCAATGATGAGAAGTGCCTCTGCAAACTTGTGAAAGTCGGCGTCGTGCTTAGGCCTATAAAGACACGCCCGTGCCATTGCTCTGGGTTTATGGAACTAAACCACCTGCATAACTGAAGGTGCACTGTGGCATTTAAAGGCTCCAAACCGGGTTGCATAGCCATTGTTTCCCGGTTATCTTCACTCCTACACATATCAATGCTATAATTAGGATAGAAGTTGCCCCAGACTATGCCATACATACCCTGTGGCATACAAGGAAAGGAACATACTGGAAATATGGCATACTACGGGTATATATGCCTCTGCTTTCATTCGTAATTTTGTAAAACATACGTAAATAGCTCAAATACAGAAAAAGGTGTATAAGACTTCACTGAGCCACCAACCTACACAATACAGAATGGGTTCTTTGTTAATCCTAGTATATTCAAAACAAATCCTTCATTAAAATAGCACAGGATGCATGCATTCATTAGGTAAAATCACAACTAGTCTTCTTAGAATTAATTAATATATCCTTCGTAGCTTGGAGAAGTGGCTTAACTGAACAAACGTCTAATCACACAATCGTTGCCAATGTAGCCCAAATTAACATTATCAGACTAAATATGAAATTAAAATACCTCTTGTATCGGAAACATTGAATCAATTTCATATAAAACCATGCTAGCATAAAAAACCTAAAGATATGTGCAGCTTAGCTACATGATCACCATCTCCATGCTTTTGATAGCCTGTTCGGATGTGACAAGTTATTCACATCAGCATTACCCGTGCACACTGCAGAAGGTTAGACTAGCCTACCTATAACAAAAGTGCATGAGCTGAAAAGTCTAGCACAGAGGGTATTTAAAGATTGACTTACCTAAGCAAAAAAAGACAATAGCCTACATCAGATCTTGCAGGCTACTTATCAAGCATGATTTCCACGGTTGAGACATTGTCTATTTTACAGATAGATGCCAGCAGGGTTAGGGCAATTCTTTCGAAACCTTCCCCAATTCGTTTGGTACAGTATCAAACCATAATTTAAAAAATACAATGCACATGAAAGGCAATTGCGTAAAAGTAGAACTATAATCGATGAAATATCTTCCAGGCTATCTGTATTGAGTTGAAACCCCACCTTAATCCCAATACAATCCAAGTGAGAACAAAAACGGACGTTACCGCAGATGTTCAAGGAAAACAAAATCCCAAATCCACTGCTGGTAACCTGAAGTCCCAGGATAGCGTCCGAGTTATATGGGGGCTAAAACAGCCAGATCTGTTTAATCGGTTCACAGGACGGCATCATGGCAAGCTCTAAATAAATGATGGTCTAGTCAGTCCACAATTGATGCAATTTAGGATCCTTTGAAATTATGAGAAGGATGGTGTTCATGTAGAGCCGCAAAGCCAATGAAATCGACGCATAGGTCGCTGGTCCAAGTTATCTCTCTTTGCAGTATTTTTCGAGTTATCTAAGTGGTTCCGCAGAAGATCGCCAATGCCGACTACAACGTTTAAGTTTAAACAATTCGAGCATTACCTTTGGTTGCAGTGGTATACACTATTTAACAACAGTACACTCTTGAATGTTCTGATCGTTGCCTATGGTTTGTTTTCCTAACTTCCCTTTTTTCTAAGGCGTACGAAGGAATCCCACCCACGTATATATAGATCGAGTGTTTGTCCCTCCTAAAACCTCTACACACATGCAAGCAATTGGCTTTGGTTATCATGAAAACCCCGACCGCTCCTCGAAAACAATGCGGTCGATGACTACGGGGTGGATGGAGAATAGGGCTCCGTCACACAGCTCGGAAGCTCGCGATTATGTCTCTACTGCATCATGGCACCTGCGTAATAGGAGGATCACGATTGAATCAAATAAATACTTGTGTTAAATCATATGTTTTGAATAGATAGGGGACAGAGAAAAGTAACCCATTATCACATTCCCGATATGGTTCAACAAAGTAGTAGCCTACTAAATTAATTAGGAGACCATATTAAGTAAAATCTTTTTCGAGCAGACCCACAACACATTGTGACACCTTTCTCCCATCAATTCAGCCATGTGATGGTAGGTATATGTTGCTGCAGATGCTATCGCTGAAGGATTTGAGTATACTATTGTCAAGATACTGAAATTCAAGTTGTAGTCTAAGGACAGAGCTGGACCGACACCAAAAAGGTGCCTGCTCTCAGTCATAACCTTGACTTCTTCCTTTTTAGACTACAAAATAGATTCTTTATATTGTACTGTTTATTTCTTCATTTGAATACCAGGGTAAATTGATCGTTTTTAAAGAAAAGGGTAACAAAACCAACATGGACTTCAGTAAAGTTAATATTAATGTGTAAAAAAACATTCGTGCTCCGTGCTGAGTAAATGGATTTCTTACATATGCATGGACATACAGTATTGCATATTCCTTCACCCATTCCGTTCAGGGATTAAGCCAAGTCCTAGACTAAAAAAAAATTTCAATGGAGAATCTCCATTGACAGTGAGATTTAGTCTAGAACTAGGCCTTGGTGTTTAAAAGGGGCCACAAAACAGCCTCCTTTATGGCATGAAGTCTGTCTCTTGACATTTTTTGTAAAAAGGAGTCTTGCTCTGCTAAGATAGTGTCCTGTATTTTAGCACCATCTATGCAGTATGATTAGATACATTCTATCTAAAGAAATTGCATTTCCCAGTGGACGGATCCAGGGGATGGATTCAAAGATTGTGCTGAAAACCCAATTGAGAATAGAATTTTTGGAAAGCTTGCTACATAAACAGTTATATGCACCTATTCATGCGAAGAAGCATTGTTTGTATAATGTACAAAAAATTCAATAACAGTGGGGAAACATCCACATAAATTTTAGAAGCCAACCAGAATTTACAGATTAGTCAGCAAATGTAAAGAGTGAAGTACTTGTGCTCGTAAAAAAAGTGAATGTTAATGCAGTTGATGAACGCATTGGGTCATGCCCTGAATTTTGATGAAAATTGAAGGAGCAGTGAAAGGAAGCCTATTCTATATTTATGTCAGGCAGTGCTCCACGATGCCAAGCTCTTTCTCATAGTAATGCACTGTAAAAGTGATTGATTAGTCTGATATTGAGAGATTGTCCATCTGAACTGCCCTCACTCACCAAAATTATTAAATTACTGCACACTGATCTTTGCAAGCATAATAGCAGATTAGGTCAGTGCTATCCACCCAGTCTACTAAGAAAACTTGCCATTTTCTAAAGCTCAGATCATAAAAGTGGGGACTATAGGCTCAAAACGGAACATACTACTCGGTCACTAATGTTCTCAGAGGGAATGCCTAATGATCTGGAACATATTAGTGGTTAATGTTACCCGATCCAGTTTCAGGTGCACATGGGCTTGACATTGGTCTTTCTCAAAATGCAACTTTTGACACATTGTTCCTATCTCGGCTGTTAGAACAAATGGCTCAGATCAATTTCCATTAACACTGAAATGCCCAATTCTTTTTCCATGGGTGCTCTCAAAGGACAACTCAAGTGATGCTCCATCAGTCCCTGTCCCCATGTATGATCCACTGTGTTTGTGGTTTGAATTGTAATTAGTTCCTTTAAGACAACTTCAAAAGAGCATCGTTCTCAGAAAAAATACTTTGTCACGGTGAATGTGGGGTCGTATAGTGTTGATCCTCTGTATTTGTTCGCCTCAGCGAGAACATTGTTGAATAACCCACTAAACATACTGTTTCATCAGACAAGATGTTTCTCTTAGCGTAGCTTCTTACACCAACCCACAGACAAGTGCACTTCCCTGTCCCTGATTTTTTCCAGGATAAGAGCTTTTTTAGACCCTATAGAAATTAAAACCCTGACAGAGCAACAGTGTCCTTAGGTCAGGATATTCCTTTTGCTTCTTTATGACTCTGGGGAAAGAGAAAAACACATCTGCTTTGTTTTTCAATATCATCAAAGATAGATACATCCTTATGTTGGATCTGCTTGAAAAAAGACTCTCAGGAATATCTTATTTGTTATTTCAACTGTGGATGACATTCTAATGACTTTCTAAGTGACACTTCAGTATTATGGATTGCCTATTATTTACAGTCCTGAGTCATGATTAGTCATGGTTAAGAGGGGCGCACTGTATACAGTCACAGGTTTGAATGTTTATTGTAAATCATAATTGACTTGAAATGTAAATACATTTGAATGCAATAATGATTTTGTCAGTATTTGTCTGTTTAATCACAGGCCATTGGCTTTGACACACAGTGACACCAGGTGGTCATTTAAAAACTACAAACAAGGGTTGATTTGATTTATATTTTAGGAATTACCAAAAGGATATTGTGTATAATGAATTTCAGAAACTCTGGTAGAAGGTATTGTACTGCCTGCACTCGTCACTTACACTGCTCTGTTTGTTATTGTTTCTTCTCACAACTGTTCAAAATTTTTTCCCAAGTGATTCAAATTATCTTTGTTTCTGAAGAAGGCAGACAGAAAGGAGAAGTCAGGATCCCTATCTGATAGAAAAGTCTCAGCAGTACATTTTTCAGGGTGCCATGGCAACGAAGCATTCAAAAGAATTTTGATGAGAGCAGCAGGAAAGGAGAGCCTGATGACAAGGGAGACAATTTGTTACCCCAATTCCATGAGCAACATGGTTTGCACCTGATTCCACACACAAGCTTTATGCCATAGTTCTTATCAAGACCACTAAGGAAAAATACTTTCAGCGGTCCTATCTTAAAAGCCCTGCTGTCAGTGGATGAGTCAGGCAGGTTGCAACATCTTGATTTCCATGGAGATCAGTTCAGCTGGCTTTTGTATCAGTGAGAGAGGCTGCAAAGCGTTGGCATAGTGATGGGAGGTGGATACTGCCTTGATAATGCCTTGATAGCATTTCACCACGATGATCACAGCCCATGCAATGGGCGGAGACTGCCGATGCTTCTTTTGCAATAGTACATTTCAAATCATGATAGAGGAAGTGGCAATCAGCGTAGCTATCCAGCTGTCTATCTTGGGAAGCCATTCACAAACCCTCCAATCTCACTCCTCAGTGCTCAGCAAACAAGCCGCTGTCCTGACAAACATAATCAAGAGCAACACTGAGATCCAGTTTGCGTCTGTCAGTAGAAAACCAGCTGAACAAATGGTGTGCATACCGGCAGTTAAACAGCCTTTCACATGAGTCAATACTACACAAACCTTAGCTGAATGGTATCAGCTGATGACTTCTCTGTTTGGATAAAGTCGCTATCCATTCAACAAAAAAGCTGAATTTTCTGCCATTCATGTTTTACATATCTTGGATTGTTCATTTGCATGGCTGCTAATCGCAGCAACTTGATGCGCGATGGATAAAAGACCAGATTAATATTTAATTTTATTGTTATTTAAGAAGGTTGTGGATGGCATTTATAGCCCTATGTCAAATATCTTTGTCCAAATGACCAAACTTACTAAAACTGTGTGTTTATAAAATTATGTTTGGGAAATTGTCTGTGGTTTCCCATAGACAGAAAGACATTGGTTAAAAGTAACTTAAATAATACATTCAGAGATAAAGCAATGTACAGACACAGCTCACGCTTTCAGAGACACAGAACAGTCTAAATCAGGCATTTGTAGTTAATCTAATTTGTCAGCTCACCGTCTTGAGGAGCTAAAACTAATATTTGGTAAGTAAAGCAAGACAAGGTCAGATAGTTGTCCAGAAGCTTGCCAACATTTTCATAGACAGCTACATTTCCTACAGATTGTCATTCTAAGAATACCGAATGTATTAAGAAGCCCTGCTTTGTACAAATGACCTTTTAAGTCCATTATCTCTCACACCATACCTCAACATGCACCTGAAACATCATCCCGCATTAGTAGGCCAGCTCGAGCCATACCATTAATGTAATTATGTACAGAAGGGTTCAGTATTGCTGTTGAATCTGTGTTCACACAATCTGTGTTCACAGAAATTATGTTGGTGACAGCTGACAACCCTGTGGGGCCCATGTATTCATGTTGACATATCTCCATTCGTACAGACAGGTTGACACTGGTTGGAGAGGAGATAATTTACTACTAATAATATCAAGCAGCCTTCTCAAATAATGTTCTGTTGTCTGTGTTGGTCATTTTGAGAATGTTTTGCATAACCTGCTTACAGAGTATACAAAACGTAAAATGCTTTTCTGTCTTGATTAATATTTTCTTGAATTATATCTGCATGTCTACTTATTCATACCTCAAAGTATTATTTCATGTATTGAGTATTGTTTTTATCCTCACCCTATAGACCATTTAGAAAAAAAAAGAAATGTGACTGTCAATGCGACTACCTGAAAAAATAAGAATATATTAAAAATGTCTATTAATACATGTATGCCTAGGAACTATACAACCTAGTCATAATAATAATAATACATGGGATTTTTGAGCAACTTTTTTGTAACTCTAGGACACAGTACAACGGGATCACAGTGATGATCCAGTCAGTCATGATGCAAAGAAAAAACTTCATAGCTGTATAGGAATGAAAGAGGTGTCAGTTTGGTTACTGAGTTAGAATGTCCATTACAGATGCCTACAATTTCAATCTAAATGAACTGCAGTTCCTGGTAGCTGCAGACTGAAGTGTAGATTAGACGATGTGATTATCCAATTTATAACATAACCGAGTGTATGGAAAAATTATTTCAATAGTTTTCTAAATAAAATGTAATTACAAACGTTATAGCTTGTCAGCACATCTTTACCACCACAATAAAAATAGGTCCTAAAATGTCTTTTGCCAAACAAACATGCTGATATTGAGGTCAAGTCAGAAAATCAAACACGGCTCTGTCTTTCTATTGAAAAATAATCTTGTCAAAATGGCTCCATTGAATCGAATTGCATGAAGACTCAGACATGTCAATAATAAGTGAAATAAGGTCCAATACCAGATAACAAATTGTGCTTGAGAGTGTGAGAAGGGACGCTTAGGGGTAACTGAAGAGGCCACCTTTCTATTGGTGGATGTAGGTGAATGCCAAGGTTCCCTGCTGTGGTTTTATGGTGTAGAATAGATGAGTGTTAAGGTTCAGTGGCTCTATGGAATAGAGGCTACCAAGGTTAAGGTACTGAGAGGATGCTGGCTAACAAGGGAGTCGTGGCAGTGACAGAGGGTCCTACCTGAGCACAGTGCCAGGGACAGAACAGCCCTGATTCCTCCCTGGGCCCACTCTCTGATAGAGCGTGTTATCAGTGCAGGCAGGTAGGCTAAATTACAATTTGAGCAAAAGTTAGAGCCACTTTGCTCTGCCTGGGAGGGCAAGTAGGTGAGTGACAAAGAAGCTTGAATCACAATGCTCTGGGATAGAGTGGTGAATGTATTCCCCAAGCCAAACCCTGTGGTCTAAACATGAATTACTCTCAACGATGCAATAAGAAATCCAATCAAAGATCTATGATAAAATAGAAATATGTCATCTAAAAGCAACAACCAGTATCTAATTGATTAAAAGTGTTGAATGACAACCAATGAAAAACATTATTAAATATATATATATATGCTTTATCATTAACACTTGTCCATCCTCACTTATTATAGACCACCATCTCTTTCCAGATTATATAGACAGAAATGTTCCCAAATAATATTTACATAGCAATCCTTATCCTTATTCACTCACTCCAGTAGAAGGCTCTCACAAGATTTTTACAGCACATAATTAATATATGTCTAGAACAACGAGGAGCGAGGAGTGCAGTTGAATGCAGCAGAGAGAATCCATGGTAATACTGAGGATCCGTGAATGCAAAGTCTTCCCTAACTTACAATGCAGCAGACCACATACTGTGCTGCATTGACAGTCCTTTCTCCATGAATCCCCAGTTGGCCAACGGTGCTTCAGGTCAAACAGCTGTTGTTGCTCTTTGCGCCGTGCCGCCTAGTGTGTACACAGGAAGAGGCAAAGTGCTAAATTGCTCATAGAGGTGGAGCCAACCCGAGGGCCTTCAGTAGCTCAGCAACTTCAATAGATAATTCTGGGCCCGCTCAGCCATGTTTTGGCCCATGGCACATTTTTATTTTCCGCCACCGTCATTATTACCAGAGCAATGATAGATCCCCAAGGCTGTAATACCTCATTAATTTCCCCTGGCACCCATCTTTCAGTATTCAATTGCTACTGTTCTGCAGCACCAAATGTGGATCAAGCTGTTGAAGTTGCTTCTTTCGTCCGCAAAATCCAATCAAGGCTTGAGTGTAAGCATGTGTCACCTTATTCTGGTAAAACACAGGCATGCTGTTAATAATGGGTGGTGATTTCTCACCCTTCATGACATGTCATTCTTGTTGATCGAGTAAATAACTCCCAAAATATACAGTAGTCAGTCAATTGGCTGTGGCAAAAGTGAATGTGAGCCTGATGGAATACTAATGTTAGCTGAACTGATTATGGAGATGAGTTGGCACAAACAGTGATAGATCGTAATAAATATTTGATTGTGTTGATTTTGCTCTATGGATATTAGTTAGTTTAACCACTGCAGTAGACCAAGTTTTTTTTATATATATATATAACTGCGCACTGTGCCGAGGGAAACCTCGACCGCTACAAAAATATATCAACTTTTCACTTTCTCAAGATGTATCTTGTCAAGTTCAGAAAATTACGAGCATGAGGTCTACTTAACGGTGCTTTACATTAATGGTTAGTCGGTGGTTGAGCAAAGGTAACAGATAGGTAGGTGTTTCATCATAGGAGCTCATCATAGGAATCAGGGGTAGTGTGTCTTAATCTTGTTGTTATACAGTGTATCCACACCAATTTACCGTATTCAACACTCAGTCCGAATGTGTTGGGTATAAAGAATAAAATATTTGTGTTGCTTCATGGGTCAAAAGCACTGGCTAAACCTGCAGTTTTTTTTGTGATGTTACCATGACCAGAATTTTTTTAGCAAAGGGTTATAGAAAGTAGTATGATTAAAGGTCAAGGTCAAGGTCAAGTTAAAAGCCAAGTCTAAACATTACATAAGAACCTGTTTGAGTGAATTTGATTCAGGCAAGCTCAAAAGGCTTAGAATGATTTAATTCTAGTTGTTTGAAGTGCAGTACTGGGCTACACAGTTCATCTCGTAAACCTTTACAGGAAAGACCTGTGAGTATAACTAAGAGCTTTGAACGTTCTTACCTCAATTTATCTATCAGAACTTTAAAACATCAAATGTAGTTTTCAGTTAGGGACATTAATTAGTTGTAGTCGGGTTTTAAGGGGGCACAGCTACACACTGTTGCACTTCGTTCTCTTTATAGAATGTCTCAATTGATATTTCACCCAGTCTCCCCGTGCGATCAGCAGGGGAGAGAGTCATATACTGTAAGATTACAGGCTCAAGGTCTGGTTCGTGCTGTGAGTTCATGAAATCCACATCTTATCTTGAAGAACTAAAGAATTCACTCTGAACTCTCACCATGTGCAGAGTGTTGAAGGTACAAAATGTGTTTACTTCAACAACAAAAGACAGCCCATACTCTGAGATGGGAAAAATTTGAGGCCACTGTAGGAACTTGCTCTGGTGAGAAAGAGGGGGAAAAAAGAAAAGCACTTTAACAGCTCTGAGCGCACATTGAGGCACTATATGCCTTCAAAAGCTGATTTTGGCCCAACCATATTCTGGAATCATTATGTTCCATTATAATACTGTCATTGCAACTTTGAAATGAATAAAAGTAAAAACATTTTTTTTTTGCTATAACATCAATATTTCATCAAACATTGTTCTCTGATTATTTAAAGTTATGAATAAAATACGTTTATACTGGTTGTTCTGTACACGCTTTTTTCTTGCTGAAACGTTATGTCGCACAACTATTTCTTTAACCGACCATTATAACACAACGATGACTCATTCAGTGTATTAAAACCTTGTATATTCAAAGGCTTTGTGCCTCTGTCCATTTTATAATATCTGAAACATTCTTTATAAATTGAAAATATTATCAATGGTCTTGCAGCTCAACCTGAGATGAATAGATGTTGAAGTTTCTAATATACATGATTACTTTGGCCTCCATGACTTTTGCTTCTTTTGATGCCATCCCTTTTATCAGAAGAAAAGAGAATCTTTTTAATTGACTTTAAATGCAGCAAGTGGTACATTAATGGAAATGCACTTTATAGAAGAAATCAGTTGCATGTTGGAAACAGCTAATTCTAAAATTCAACTTTTCTCTGGTGTGACTTTTTATATCTGATTGCACGGTTTAATTAATTGTCCCCTATTAAAGAAAATCTATCCACAAGTAATAGTGTTACTTAAAATTTGGTTTTAAAAACAAAGCAAATTTAAGTAGGCTAATCTACACTGAGGTGTGCTACATGTTACTCCTAGGGTTTGTCATTCTCAACATATGCTGCATCATAAAACTAATTTGAAGTCAGATTAGTCACTTTTGATGATACATAACCTAAACTTTAATCAGATGATGTACAGGTGGATTGGCAAACATTCTGGATACCAGTGGAGAGTATACTTTGAATAAAAGCACCCAATGGGTTTTGGCCTCATGCCCGTTAGGGTTTTCCACTTGTAGTGAAACAATACAGTTTAAATTAGATCAAATGATTTTATGGGCATTTTGAAAAATACTAGAATTTATTGAAAATATTCAAATCATTTGGTCACACATCAAAAGACATTTGATGAATACATCCTTTTAAGTTTGAAGGTTCAAAGTAATGTATTTTAGATTATATTATAGTGAAGTAAATGTACATAATTAATTAAGAAGACTATTCAAATAGTCTAGCCTAGACTTGAGTGTAAGCACCTTTTGCCAAGGTGTGGCTAATAAATGGTTGTTTTTGCAACCATGATGTAAAAGTAGCAGATGCAGAACTGCTGCACAGATTATTTGTTATTCAATTAAAAGGTGAGAGTGATTTAGGTGTGAGGGAAACGTACTCATCAGAATAACTACAGTTATCGGGATGTTAATTGGTGGGTAATGGATGCAAGGCATGGGGGATCAAATTGAGATACTTAATATAAACACATAGCCTTCTTTATATGTACATGTTACATGTCTCAAATCCGTTTCTATTTGGTTTATTTAGTTACAACCCAAGATAATATATTTTAAAAGATGTTAAGCATGGCTTAAGGCTAGTGTGCAAACATTTCAATGGGATAGCAAGCAGAAAAGGTGTTTTACAGTGGCCAACATTTGTACTTCCCATTTTGATGGAATGAATTGTCTTGCACAATGCCATGTCCTCTATTGCTGATGACCTTCAATGCATAATGCTTGTGAGTTAGTGGCTGACAATATAGAAGTTATGGCTGCATCACTGAGAGTACAGATCCACTGTCTATAGACCAGCCCGTTTTGTGCTGTATGAGGAATTCCATCTGTGGACATACATAGACATAGACTGCAACAGAGATGCCAAGTTAGACATAGCCAAAAGCCATGGACATTTCTAGCAGATCGATTGCCAGGTTTCCTGTATGCCTGCTCAGAGAGAAGGCGGAGGTTCCGCCCTGTCAGAGTATGCCTCAGCGCCTTCAGCTCACTCTTGATTGCATGACATTCTCTATCAACAGTCAAGTATTTCTGTTCCCTTGGCAACAGTTTTGCGCTGATACAAAGAATCACGTCTCACCTTGAAACTTTAGAGAAAGGCTGGCAGCCACTCTGTTTTTCTGCTCATGCAACTGCAAAGTCATGAGGGGAACTCTGAAAAACAGGATTCATTCTGTTTTCGCTACCCTTTTGACTAATTGGTTGATAAATAGAATACCTTTTTAGTTTCTTATAGTTTGCTACATCCAGATTGGTGCACATAGCATAATAACCTTTTTTTATTCACTTTTGATGTGATAATAAGCCTGATCACCAAGACCCACTGCATTTCTGTGGAACGTGAGGGTTTCACACATTGCAATGTGAAAGAGATGTAGGGTCTAACCAAATCCACGAGGTAGCTGCCTTCTGGAAAGGTTAAGGCTCTATTGCTCATTGTCGTCAATGACTATGTCATACAGGAATGAGGAATACGTTTGTATATGACAGCTACACACACGACGCAATAAACTGATAACATCCCAGTCTCTGTACAAATCTTTGACATGCCTTTTAAATTTTTTTTATTCAACAATATGGCTAAAAACATTGTGATTTTCCCATGCATATACTGTATACTTCATGCATTATGCTTTTTTACATAAATATTATTTGTTTAGGTCTAGAACAGTAAAAAGTATATCAGGTTATTTGGCATATTCAATATGATAATGACATGTAGGTTACCATAACATGAATAAAATGTAGCATATAATGTTTGACGTCTGCTTCTAGTCACTTACTGTCTATCTCACCAGGGCGCTGGTCATTTCAGCTTACTTCACCAGAAAGTGCACATGACGAGTAATATTGGGTGAGCAAACAGCAAGAGACAGTCAGTGCCAGCATAAATATAATAGAAATATTGTGATACCAGAGCATGATTGAAGATTCCAAGCATGAAGATGTTTTTCTCACAACCTCAAAAAAGGTTGTTTTTAGCTTTAAAGTGAGGTGTTTTTTTTTTTTACTCTGCATGCAGTATTATTATAAAGCGCTGATGGGTCCCAGCCATGGGGAAAGGCAGCATTTAATGTGTTAGGTGAGTGAGTGATGTGGCCCTCTCTGACCTGAAGTTCCTCAACACTGCTGTGTTTACTTTTTGGCATCTTCATTAGTAACAGCTCAAAGGGTAGCCTTTGTCAAGTGTTATCCAAAGAAGAGACCTCACGATTGCCCAGAGAAAACCAGAAATTTCTAGGTTTGGCTGTTTGATGATATGATTTAGTATGTACTCTTTATGAGTATGCCATCTTACTGTAAATTAATACACATACCTCACTCATCTTGTATTTTTAAATTAAATGTTCTGAATTTGAATCTCTAATGATTCTGAAGTATAGACTGTTTTGAGCCCACACAAACATATGGCTTTGAGCCCAACAATATTTCACATTTTATATTTGTTAAGTCTTATTTTATGTATATATGCTACAGGCTGGTTATATTAAAAGTGAATATTTTGTTAATCTCACACTGCTTATTCAAACAGGGAAATTACAATTATTTACACAAAATTAATAAGAAAGCCTGATGTAAAGGTTTGCAGTTGTCTATGTGTTTTTAATTGAAAGTGAAATTGCAATTGCAGTTTTGAACCAAGTGCAGGTGTTATCTTGTATTAGGAATGTCCCGTAACACAATAGCGCTTGTGTGAGTAATGAATCATTATCATTTAAAATGACACTCACTTCTGAGGCTATATTTTCCTTTAATTTATATCTGCAATACAATCTACTTTAATAAAAGCATGTGTTGTGTGTAATGGAGACGTACTGTAAATTTGAGTCCAGTAGCTCATAGAATGTAGATAGGTCACTGTCTGGTCCTGGACCAGCCAATGACCTTCAACCGTTTATCAAATGTAATTCCAACTCCAGGAGAGATTTGTCAGAGAACCATTGATCGAGGTCTCTGGCGGAGAGGTTGGCATGCAGAACATGCTGAAACAAGCATATCTGCAGCTCATGCAGCAGCTCCAATATTTCATCTCCTTTCAACAGGGAGTCAAAAACCAACCATACATGGATTTACCATACTCTGATTTACAAGCAGCCAGAAAAATGCATTTACAAAAATTGATCTTTTATCTGTTTGGTCCACTAGTGAGAAATGGCCAACATAAAACACGATTTGCTTTCAGATACATTTTCAATACAAAAACAATAATGAGACAATTGCAGATAAATATTTAATTGAAATATTCCTGTTTGAAATAGCCTATTTATCTTATTATGTATTTTAAATGGTAAAGTGACGCTACTGAAATAAATGCTATATCAAAACTTAAAAATGCTCTTCCCCTTTTCCGAGATAGATTTTTGTGATGCCGTTCTGTTTGACAAATTGTGTTGCAATTGGTGCAGCTTTCTGATCAAGAAATACTGCAAAAAAAATAAATTAACTAATGAAACTTCTTCGGTGTTTCATTGGAAATGTATGTGTCATTTCCCTGAATCTTGGTTATTTCCGGAATAGAAAGAAAGGATTCACTTCGACTGGGATTATTCATTGGCAAAAGAGTCTTTCAGCAGTATAATGCGGCCTGCCATACTGCAAAATTAGTTAAGGAATGGTTTGAGGAACATGACCAAGAGTTCAAAGTGTTGACTTGGCTTCCAAATTCCCCAGATCTCAATCCGATCGAGCAAGCATAGGATGTGCTGGAACAACAAGTCCGATCACTAGAGGCCCCACCTCGCACTTATGCAGGATTCAGAGCTCTTGTGGAGTCCATGCCTCGACGGGTCAGAGCTGTTTTGGCGGCACGAGGGGGTCCTACACAATATTATGCAGGTGGTCTTAATGTTTTGGCTGATCGGTGTAAAAACACATTTGGTTGAGGTGACAATATTCTAAATATATGTTGTCCTTTTGTTTTTAATTAAGTCTTGGGAGACTTGCTAAGAGGAAAAAAAAACATGATGTGCCTAACAGAAATACACTGACATAGTCACTAGGCCTACTAATCATACAACATATATTGCAAAGGCACTCCCATCAATTAATGGAACGCTCAAGTGACATTCACAATTAGTATACATATTCACTCCCTTAAACACTAAGAATTGATATGCATGAGAACGACAATTAAATATGAATATGCAGACATTTAACATAAATTGCGCTAATTGCCTCAATCATCAATCGTTTTCGAGTTCTTCATAGAGCACCATAATCATGTATTAATTACGTCTATAATGTGGAATGCCGATTTTTCGCTTGCAGTAGAGCACTTATACTTTTGTCTGATGCTTAATAGTAAAATAAACAACCTTGCTAATACTTTTTGCAATTGTTCATTGTCTGTCAAATAGCTGCACGGTTAGCATTTAGTTTCAGGTCCATAAGTGTCAGAGTATATAAAATATTCAAAATCCTTTGTAGACATAGTGTCTTTAAACTTTCATTTAATAAGTTTAATTACAAATGTAAAATAAAAAAAGCGTTTTAAGTTGCTACAAGTCTTTAGTCAAAAGAGTGTGATATATGAAGGTCAATTTATAACTTTACACAGCCAGTTTCTTTTACAGGCAGATCTGGGAGTTTCATAACCATGGACAGCAACCAGGATAAAACCAAGCAGGCACACAAAGAAAACCACATTGCATTCGAAAAGCTTATAGGCCCCTTGAAAAAAGTCACAAGTCAGAGTCTTGTAAGAAAATAACATGACTTTCAACTAGATTAACAAGTCTATTTCTTAAGTGAAAAAAGCATATTCAGCAATGACTTGGCTCCAAAGGTCTACTTAGTTAGACTTTCAAATAATCTGGACATTTTTTTGATCTCCTTTATTGAATTTATTATTTATTTGATTCACTTATTTATTTAGTTCCATCATGCCTAAATTTAAATGAATTACCCTGCAAGAGCGTTCTGCACCAGTAGCCTGTTTGATTTCTGCCCACGGCCCCAGGTCCAATGCAACATCCTGTCTGTTATCACAGCGGACATTAATCCCCTGAACTTTAGCGCCTCGACTCCAGCCTCGGACAAATGAGCAAGTGCCTGATAAGGATGCCTTGGCAGAATTCTATTCACTTTGAGACCAGCAGATGTTGGCCCTGACTTATAGTGAAAATATGATTATCTTTGACACCAAGAGGTGGTGAGTCCATTTTGACTAAGAAATTGTGAGTGCCTCATCTGCCACACCTCTACTTGAGGCAGGGAACTGCTCTTTACCCACTGCTAGAAAAATAATGGCATGGGGCTTGAGTCAGGGAGAAGTTCGATTTCCAACAATGAACCTGCTATATTATATCTACAATTCACCTTTACTAGTCTAGGAGCAGAGCCTTTACTGTTTTTGCTGCAGAAAGTACAACTTGACACTTGTTTTAAATTGCTGCATGACACAAATAATTTTAACCTTTAGTTATAGAAGTTAAAACATATCTGTGGCTAGTAAGACAGAAAAGCAAGAGTACTCCTGGAAATGTGTCACTGTTCTCTTTTCCCACAGAAGGCCTCAAAGTATCTCATCATCACTCGTCATCAATGGGAATTACATGATCACTTACAATACCATTTTGCATAGTTAAACATTGGTTTCCCTGGTCATTTTTCCTGGAAGTGTCTGTTTGTCAATTTGTGAAACAGCTTTAGGTCTGAGAGAGTTCTTCCACTTGATGATCCAAATCCAAGGCCCGGAGGGAGGGAGGACAGGAAAGAACCAGACAGAAGGGACACGCTGAACGGATGGTAAAATGGACTCCAATGTGAAAGCACAAAACTACTAACAGTCCAGACACTCTCACTGCAGCATGTCATGGCCCTGTACCCACCACTGCATTTTTATTTCCCGGTGGTCTCAATTTTTTCGAAGCAACTCAGTAAGTGTCAGGACTTCCCCCTCATTGCGGAAGACAGGGTAAAATTGTGACAGGAGCTTGGATAAACAGCTGCAATGAAACTGTGCTCATGCCCACCCTTCTATAAAGAATCATCACTGTCAAACAACTGCGTTGACTAGTCCACTCCCATCACTCACACACTCTGTGAGTTGCTTGAGGCCATTGGCACGTCATGTCCAGCATGCAAATGGAAAATAGCATTTCCATCTGTCTGGTTAACAAGCTGGGAAAGATGTCACCTCAGATCACACGTTTTAGCTTTTCCTCACAGATTAGCTACTTTTGTTACTCTGATTACCCTCAGCATTCTAAAAATCTACCTTGTGATATGATCAAAGCATTTATTTTTCGTTGTTTTTGTCCGTCCTTTATCATGCTTGGGGAAGGAGGTACCCAGATGCAGTATCTTAGAAATAAAGAAAAAAATCTATTCTCAAAGAGGTCTTTACTGAGGCAACCGTTTGGAACAATAAATGGACAAGGGCATGACAGGGAACCTAAATACTACCAGGTGAAATCAATTAGGTTGATTAGGAGCACTTGGATAACACCCTGCAAGACAACCATGTGGACAGGGCAGGCTCATCTATGCTGACCCTGTGACATACTTATTTTGTAACCAGTATTACATTTATTACAAGTTAATAACGTTATATTTTTTTACTTTAACTTTTTATATATATACATTGTCCTCAACTTTTCTTTTTTTAGTGGTAAGTTGACAAAAAGGCCATTCTCTATAGAAATAGTGTGCTTCAATTAGCCAAACTAGAAAAAAACTTGTGTGCATGTGGAGTCGTTTATTTTAAAATGTCTTCTGAAGGATGCATCTTTGATGATCTAGAATTCAGTAGCATAACACAGAGTACTATGACAGACGACATGGGATCTAATAAAATGTTATTGAGAAGCAATCACTACTAGATGTTCGATGCAAAGAAGGATTTTTTTTTGCGAAGTTTCAACTGTACTTCACTTTGTTATTTCCAGAGCTGGCCAATCTAATGATTGTCAAAGAAATATTGGCTGATCCATACATTGCTTTATAGAATAGTGTCCAAGGATTAAGTCGTGCTGTTTATATTTGTATCAGAAAGGACGAGTTAAAATCAGTGTCAAAACACAGTTAACTTACAGCAAGAGCAGTGACAGAGATGAGATTAGTGTGGTTATGTCCGTCATAAGAGACATAGCAAACTGCGTTGCAGATATGACAGTAGCCCTTTACATATACAGAACCTATTAGTCAAAGTAATCAGCCACCCTGCTGCAGGTTATCAATGCAGACAGGAGCATATGGCCAACCCTTTGATTTGTTTTCTGTTGGGGTACGACCTGAATAACAAACCCTACACCAGTCAATGCCTGGCACATACTTCACAAAGAAGTGATTACTGGGAATACCGAAACAAGTAATAACAGTAACAACCCTGGAAACTGTGCAATTTTGCACATGTGAAAAAGTTGGATGCCAAATAGGCATTTTGTCTCATTACCAGAGAGATAACGTTTTGCTCTACGCAATCAAATCTTTATTTTATCTCAGAGGCTGGGTTTGTAAGCTGCATTACTTAAAGCTGTTGAACGACATTTCCATTTTTCATATAAGACAATTTCAAATTCATATTTTGACCCTAGTTTTTTGGGTAAATTAGTGATTGCAATGTGATTCAGTATTCATTGGCAGAGCTGTTTTTAAAGTTCATACAGAACACTGCTGTTTGCTCTTTGAAATGTATATTGTATTCAAAACCTTTCATTGCAACCAAGAGTAGTCTATACTGCAATTTTGTATTGACTGGATGTAACCAAAACAGATCTAGATAGCACGAGAGTGAATACTAGATACTGTAGAACTCTAACATTGCTAATGTTTCTATTTCAATCAGAGCTGAACTATCTCAAATAGAAATTAGGTTACCTCTCCATTAATACTGAATGTTGTCACAATATTTTAGGAAGCTGTTTGCTTTGATCTTGGTATGTTCAACTCGTTTTAGACAGCACCTGCCTAAAAACACATTTGGCAGATTAGGGGAGAGCTTGTTATCATTCCTTTCCACGTTAGTGTCTTTTACAGCACCAGAATATTAATGCAGAACCAGACAGTGGGAAACTGTTTTCTCTGCCAGCAGAACACAGACATCATTCATTTGTTGCTGAAATGTTGTTTATCCACATCAAGAGCTCCCTTTATGTTGATACAGGACAGAAAATTAACATTTATACTCCTGTTGTGATGATAACTTGAAGATTGATGTTCTGATATGCACAACTCGGAAGACTTAATTTAATTACAAGAATAAAGTAAACAAGTACTTAAAAAGTTGACTTCGATGTGACACAATAATAATTAAGTAGGGACATGGAACATTTTATTTGAAAGAAAAGCCAAACTTAAATATCCCCTAAACATTGTGGGTGAGACCATAAGAGACACTTAAGTCCCCATTATAAAAGTGAGAACAATATTTAAATATGTGCAACATTGTACTTCAGAGCTCTTAATACATATCAACTGATGTTGTGCAGTTGATCTGCATGTCCAGCACACATGGTTAAATATCAAATTTTAAATCAAATTTCACTGAGCCAAACAAAATGAGATTTTATTGTCAGATAAAGGTAACGGCTGAGAACAACACAGTCATGTTGACTGCCACACAAGTACTTAAGGAGGTTATGATGGCACCAAAGAGAGCACATTCTCTTGAAAACAAATACTTACATAATGGAATTCACAACTGAAAATCACCTTCTGCACTGAACAAAAAACCTCCATAACTGTCACTTTCAGTATGTGTTTGTTTTAGTAAAAACACCCATACAATTAAAGTAACAATTTTGTTTTCATAATTTCCACTATTTTGACTGTTTAAAATGTAAATAGGTATGTTGTTCCATGACTTGTTATGTTTTTGGCTAATTGTAATCTACTAGAGCCAAATGCCCTGCCCCACACGAGAAGGTATCCAGCTGGGAAACACTGGAGATCTTAACATTGGATATAAACATTTGGATATCTTGATTCTTCGAACTGTCAGTTTTACTCTTCACTGTTCCTCCCGGCTACCCTGATGTGAATTATATCTTGTTTGCCCCTGCCAATAGTTACAACACAGCCGCCAATCCAAGCCCATGCTTTACAGATCTCATTTGATTTTCACTGATGATAGTGAATGCTCTGATTTATGCTAGCATTCATTTAAGGAGATGGAGATCAAATAGCCTATTCCACCCCTCCCTCTAACTCTCACGGTTTCATCAGAGCCGCAGCAGGACTACTTAGAGGCTTTGGATTCATAGAGTAATTTGATAGGGTCAAACTCTACGCTTGCAGCGCAAAGTGCAATCATTTTAAACAGTGGCACATGAGAAATGTGTATCTGCCCTACTTATTTCATTACCTTAGAGTCCAGTAAAATATATAGATGTGTTTTTATGATTATTGTTACTTAGTTATTGAGTTAATGAATTGTCTATTTTTTATTGTTTATTCTCTGTCTATAATTGTTTGGAACATTAATTAGAGTATATATATATATATATATATACATACATGATAATACAATTTGAACAGTATTATAAGGTATATTACCGTTCAAATTTCAGCCTGAAACTTTAACCAATTCAAATCTTCCATATTCCTTGTACCTTCATGTGTTTTATCTATCACCACAGACCTTCATAGAAATGAAAACATCACTGCCAACATCCTTAGTGAATTAGTTGTGAAAGTGGACCTTACGGCCACCTAAATAAAAAGAAAAGGCAGTGATGTCACCCTCATATATCGCACTTTCATACATTTCAATTGGTTTGCCATGATTTTGGGGAGTAATTTTAACCTTCCACCAATAAGAGGCAATTTACTTAAGCGATTGTTTGCTTTTAGCTCATGTAATTGCTTTGACATCATTTTCCAAAGCAGTTTTTTTTGTATATACAGTCAGAGGTGTTGTGCCCATTTACACTGAGAGGGCATGTGAATTAAAGTTTTTAACGTGATTGTTTGAGACAACGTTTTGAAACCAAAGCCTTAGTATTATGTATGCTAAAGAAGCATATAGAAACCATGCCCTCTCAAAAAAATTTGGTGCATGATGCCTCTGTATACAGTCTATCAGTTTCTTACATCTAAGATTACTGCTGACATGTTAAAATACTAATTTGAATTCAGTTAGTGGATCTAAATTGCATTTGTTTCTGTTCAATCTGGTGGCAGGTGTCTATGCTGATTGGACATTGGAAAAAAACAATTGGTTTTGTTTCCCATTATGTGATGATGCCTGGGTCCACAATTGTTGTGTAAGTGCCCATTGAATGTACCATCACAACTGTTTAATATGACATAAAATAAAAATGAAAAATGCAAAGTCTAACTATATCATTGTGATGTATGTAAGAAATAAACTTAACTTAAAAAGTTAACTATATGCTTAGATTAATGATCAATTACTGTGACAAATGTAAGTGCTTCTCTTAATTATTTAGTCAATAAAGCAAAAACGTTGCATTTCAGTTCCTTGTTCCTCGGTTCTAGGAGGCAATGCTGGGATTTCACATACAAAAATACAAGTGGTAGAAAATAAGAAACATATATGAGTAAGCCTTGACATGTAATATATAGTACATGAGGTATTCACCATACTTGTGTTCATCACGCTATGTTTGGATGAATGAGACGAGGAACAATCTTTTTTAAATTACACAATTTTGGAGCAACTGTAAAAATGGTAGGCCATTAAATATAGCTAATAAAAATAACATAAGAAGAAACATTATTTTTAATTAACATATTTTGAAAGTGTAAAAATAGTGGACAAATAGAGCTGCATCTCTTTAGCTGTAAGAACTGCGAGTGAAAATGTACAAACATTGAAAAATGCCATTCTAATAATATGCATAGAGAAATCCATATTAGGCTATTGTTTATGTGTGGAGGTTCTCTACCATTATAATACCCGCGAGCAACACATTGAAAGGCAGAAAGAAAACATTTTAGAGAGGCCTTGTCTGATATTTACTGGGAGTTATCAGGACTTATTGCTAGAAAAAGCAGAAATGGTAACAAGCTATTTGTTTTTGCAAACAAGAATCTTATCAGATACTAGGAAAGCTTGTCCCAAACTGCCATGCTTTGAGGAAATTCACTGTCTTTTGAGAAATACAAGGCACCATGATTTATTGTCACATTACCACACATTCACAGCCATAGATTGGGAATACTCTGTGGGGGCCAAAATGAAAATAGCCAAGATAGGAGGCTTTTGTTATTAAAAGGAGGACTGAAAGTGTGCACTTTTTGAATTCTTTATACCATGACAGCAATATTCGACAAGACCTTGTGGCATTTTTTACTGTAACAAAATATAATAGTATTAGAAGAAAAATAAATTCCAGTCCTGTATTTCTCTCTAGCAGTAGTGCAGAGTAAAAAAGCATAAAGCATTGTTTTATTTTTTTATTTTCATTGATGGTACATGCAGTTTATACATTTTAATTATATGCTCTCAGGCAAATAGTATCTATTTTATGTGGATAATTTTCAACTAGACTAGACCTAAGAAAAGAGAGTTAATGAAAATATGCAGAACAAACTAAAATAATGAAGTGTGACCATACTCTCTGGATTTATCTTAAAAATGCCTTTACTTCACTGTCATGTCTCTCAACTTATTCACTTGTTCTGAGATGTCACACAAAGCTCAACCTTTAAAAATGTCAAATGTATCCTACAGGCCATTGTAAAATAAATATTGTGTAGAGCTGGTTCAAGCAACCTCAAACACATGCAACAGAATATTCACTCCAATGTATTCAATTTTTTTTGTTTGTGAAAATAATAAATAATGTATTATTAATAAAGAAGACTTTTGTTGTTACACACTAAACAACAAATGTTTATTGTAGCCAAGGTTAAAAAAATGTCAGTATATTTGAACCGCAACGCTTCTTCAATGGCACTTTTCTTCTAGGTCCCCGTCATTGAGTATAATCTCTGCCTGCACTGTCAACATAGTCTCCTAAGGTGTTGTGTGATTCACAGTTAGCAGCAAACAGAAATTTGTCAGCTTTGGAATTAGAGCCTAAGGCCATACTTGTTGGACCTGTTTGGAAACCCACTGTGATGCAGACACTGAGGTCTTTGAGACTTCATTCCTTACTACCATCCCATCATCACTCTCACTCGAGGGCATATTGCCCCTCCAGAATGGATGATTGCTGGCCATATTTTGAAGCACGACACAAAAGCATCTGGAGAAAAGAGGATGGTTTGCGGCGCCACAACCGGGGTGTAATGACCCGCAGAACATGTATCATCAGAGAATTTCTTTATTTATCCCTTTAGCCTTCCTTCCATGGACTGTGGTAATGATGTATGAACCTAGTGTTAGCCAGACTTGCACTTAGAGACTGGTCACCGCAACAGGGCTTATAGAGATATGAGTGGATCATGATTCCCTAACTTCAGCCATACGGTAGACCTATCACATTTTGAAGATACCAGTGCACTCAGTTATCACTCCTCCTGTGGTACTGAGTCAATGGCATATTGTGGGAACAATCCTGTGTTAAAACAATCACAGCAGAAGTTGATTATACAGTCCTGGCTATGTAGTTTTTTAAAATAAAGAGGAAAGGACTGCACAATGTAAAAGTAATCGAATTAATTCAGTACCCAAGCTATGATAACATGGTATCAAAGGAACTTATAGTGGTGCCACTTTGATCCAATTTGTGCTTGAGATAGACAGATGGATAGATAGATAGACAGATAGATATATGAACGGACGGACATTGACACAACTGCAGATGTGGTTTCTTGGACATTCAAGGTGAGTGGTGATATAAATACACAGGTCCAAACAATAATACTGATTAGGAGCGCTGGGTGAAACTCCCTGACGTGCCCTATTGGGTGGATCCAAGCGCTACAGCATCCTTCTGTGACTATACATATCTTGATATATTTAGACTGTCTATGAATAATGAAGTTCACTATATGGATTGCTTCGCACAATATTTTTGAGATTACATTCTGCCAGGCTGCATTCTGCAAGGCTGCCAGTATTCCCACTTAATTATGTGTTCATAGTGGGATATTCAATGTTAAAACTGTTAAGTATGCTAAAGGCTAAAATAGATCTTTTTAATGAGTATTTATAAATAGCACTAAATCTCTTTGTCAATTTCTGTCCAAATGGGCTATAGAACATGTTACTAAATAGTTAATGATTATGTATAATTTGATTTATTGATACCTTACTTGTGAATAATTTAACAGTGATTCAAATTGAATCAATTCATGCTTATGAGAATGTGCAGAGAACATTCTGGCACAGTAATCAGCCTCTTATTGCATCTATGTGGAGCAATTAATGTGCGCTGTTCTTCGAAATGTTCAGTGTCAACAGTTTCAGCAATATTCAGATGATAAAGCGGTTACTTCAAATTTTATTTGCTCATAGTACGAGCCAAAGAACATTCTTTAACATGAATGCAATTATGGTCCATTATCAACTAGTCAGACACCACTCTCTTGTACTTTAGCCATCATGTTTTCTGCTTGGTATTTAAATTAGGTTCTTATTTTTCTAAAAGCTTCTTGCAATACCATACAGGGAATAATGTGTTGAAACCATGCTGAAAAATGGTGCTAGTAGGAAAATCAACAAAACTGTTACCACCTGTTTGGATGTGATTGACATCAAAGATGCACACCATGGCTCATTTGATGGACTATTGAGTGGCAGTTGAAAGTTCCCTGTGGTGATGTACATCAATGCTATTTAAACTTTAATTCATGCAGCCAGCTTTCAAGAAGAATAAAATAAAAATTTAAAAGAAGTTGGGGGCCACACAAGTGTGCCCTGGTATCTTTCCCTCACCGTAACTCCTTAGGATTTCCCAGAGGTTGACGGCTTAAAGTGTTTTAGTCCAAGGTACTCTGGTATCTTTGCAACAAAGTGGATGTCAGTGTATAAATAATGGATACTGTTAGTTGGACTCTTTAATGAGTCCCATGTCTGACGAAAGCCCCTATTGCATAAAGAAACCAAAACAGTTCATGTGCTCATGAATTATAAATTATGTTGGCTTAATCTTCATGGCACAAATGATGAAAATGCCCAATGAAATAACAACAGAACTCTCAGTAGCTAAAAAATTTTTAAATAAAGAAATTAATACAATACAAATGCTTGTAACTGGAGGGTTTGATTTGTGTTAACCTTGTCAGCACTCTGAAATCTCTGTAGAAATGTATACATTTGAAAAGACCTATGACATTTTAAATATGGTATAATGAGATCATAATGCAGTACTAAGTGTGGCACGTTGGAACTTCCCTGCTGACTGGTCTTAAATCAGAACAGTGAGTTTGGTCTGCCAGCCTTCGAAATGCCTTGAGTATTAACAGCAGGGTACCCACTGAGAGTGAAGAAGGAATATAGAGGGGAAGTAGCTGAGGCAGACCGCTGTAGATTCCTGCAGAGTTTGATTATTCAAGTACCATGCATGCCTGTTAGAATGGTTCCTTCTATTTTAGTGTGATGGGACCCTGAAGGCATGACTAAGTGCCCCCCCCCCAAGTTAGGGATTCATGTATGTCACCCCACAGGCTAGAGTTATCCAATTAATGAATTTGGTGCAGGAAGTTATATTTGCCACAACAATGACAGCTTTAAACAAAAGGGGTTGTGCGCAATCACTTTAATTAAAGTATTAAGGAGGAGTGACAAGAGGTCTGGGACCAAGGGCTCTCTGACTTGACGTTACAAACCAGTGGATGTTGGCACCAAGGGCTGTTTTCATTGCACTGACAATGAACCATAAAGTCTGAAAGTCACCCACTTGTGGACTATTGCCCCAGTGAAGAGCACCCATTTATAGCGTGTAGGAATGATGAGTTGTAATTAAAACCATAATGAACACACTGCATAAATACAAATGAAATAATACGTTATAACACATGTACAATTAAGCAAAAATTTTTTTAGAATGGAATTTCTAAATACACAGTAAGTAATGTTGTCATGTCCATTATGTATTCTAGAAACACCTTACCGAAGTTGACTAGGTAAATTTACCAAAATAGTAAATTTAGTTTGTGTTATCTGTGAATCAATCGTGTTACATCCTCACATTTTGATGTTAATCCATTTAAACATGTGCCGCAGTAACTCATTATCATCATAGATTATTAATTGTTAATTTCACTGAACTTGCTGTAAGGTATTTAGGCAGTGTGACAATAATCCTAGCAGCCACACCGGTGACATTTTCAGAAGGCATTGGTGTGACATGCAGAGTGAAGTGGGCTCTACGATTGGCCAGGGAGGCAGTAGGTGAAGCTTTCATATTGCAGAAGTCATGCAGTTCTTCTCGGGAGAACACAATGAGAAAGCAGAGACAAGGATGAATGAGCTAATCTCTCTTTTTTAAAAAGGTTATTCTTTCCTCCACCTCTTGGGCCTCTGGCTTTTTCTGGACCACCCGGTGTCCTGCCTCCCCAGACGGGGACCAACAGCAGCACGCCCTATTTAACCAGACATTTAGAAATGTCACGGATATTAACAATCAAAAAGCCACCAACCTGTATCATCAAAAACTATTCCCTCTGTAGTCCAACAATAGGCTTTGTGTTTTACACCACAAGAACGTTCTTAACTCGGCCCAGTTTAAATGTAATAGAAAAAATGTACCATCAAAAAACAAGTAAGTGAGATGTAGCTGTAATTTTGCCGGAGCATAGCTTTTGGCAGCATACCATTTTAAACCTATATATCCTGAATAATTCAATTGAGGTTTTTTGCGACATGTGAACCTTGATATTGATTTACTGTCCTGTTCTTAGGCTTTTGCATGAACACCCTCATTAACCTGAAAATGGCCCATTGGTTCCATTTATGAGTGCGAGCATGAAATTGTACTCTAATACTGATTGTTTATATAATTCGGTGCTATTGGCAGGCACGCAAATAAAAGCTGAGCAGCACTTGCTCTCTCCCGCTGGTGCAATCAACCATCAGTGGAGCTCCCTACCGTTTGCTAATTTCCCTTGCCATGACTGTGCATTTCTAAAAAACCCAAAAGGAACGTCTATTATCTGTACAATCAGAATGAGAACATCACAACTTATTACAGTATAGCAGATCAGTGGGGGGTGCAACACTTACAGACATGCTCAGATGTGCCAGGATATGCAAACGCAAAAATGTTCCGAGAACATATTCATAAAGTAGTTGTGTGGGCAAGGGTATGACCTTTTGAAACTCAAAGGCTCCATGCAAACTTGACTGTAAAGAGAAGGCTGCAGGGTCTATACTTCTTATTGCAGCAAAGTTGTCTGTATCAGAGGAATTGATTGGCTGACTAATGGGACAAGAGGAGAATACAATGTAAATATTATTCACCTCGGCCTTAACAAAATGTTGTGGTTCCATCGGGAGTGTCAAAATGGTTTGTGATTGGCAATAAAACCCATCTTCAAGAGCCTTTAATAAAATATCGGACAGTTTATCACTCCATTACCCAGGAGGATGCACTGCAGTCTAAATTGTATCCAATGTCCATTTAAACCTACCTTAGTATGCAATGGCTAGATAGCCATATTTGCTTAAGAAACACAAGCAAAACAAAAAAATATGTGTCTCTTTTGCATGACCACTATTTGGTTTCACACTGACCTCAGTCACCTCAAAATAAATTGTGGGAATAATTGCAATAAAACGTACAGTAAACAGATTTTATTTGCAACCACCTTCCAAGATTGACTCTTTAATTGAAAGTAATTTTTGAACAAATGAGGTCTCTGTTGACAGATTGTATAATAAATAGGGACCCCAGAAATGTATTTTAGAGCATGAACTTTCAGTGACAATTAGGGGAAATCAGCAAGTACATGAATGGCCTCCATTTAATCAGCGTACTTGAAGGGCTGGTTGTTTTTGAGTGTGAGTTGCAAGGCCAAGAGGTAATTTGAACAGACACACAAAGAGCATACTAATAGAAGTGTACATAGTAATAGATGTTTCGACTTCATTACCTCAGGTTGATTTAACAGCAGCCCGGAGTATTATCTATCTATCTATCTATCTATCTATCTATCTATCCGTCTCTGTCTGTCTGTCTGTCTGTGTGTCTGTCTGATTCATCTTTTAAGGCTATCATTGTCACATGTCACTTTGCCTGTTTACTTCATTAGCTAGTTCATGAGTAGACTGTGTTATGGTGAAGCAAAAATATTCTCTTGCAATACAGAAGAGGATAACAGGAACGATTCACAACTACTCAAAAGAGGTCACAGCTTCCTGTACTTTTACAACAGGAATTTGGGATTCCCTATGCGCCAACCAGGGCAGCTATTCAAGAATCCCAGTTGGAATGCAAAATTAGCTATGGACGGACAGAAAACCTTACCTCCACAACCCCTAATCCTTACCCTCAATTGCAACCCTCAAATCCTGTCAGGAGTCTTTTTTTGTTGATAAGAAGAGAGAAGCAAATATATTCTGAAAATAAAGCCACAAATCCTTACCAGTTCATACTTTATACTACTGCCCTAGTGCCCTTTAAAACATGAAAAATTAAGATACATTTTTTGTTGGAAGAACCAAATGATGTCTTTGATCGAGCTAGCTTCAGACAGTAAAATGCCAGTCAAACACAGCTATAGCTATATACTCTCACAAATAAATATGCAATGAACAACACACATTTTTTTTTACAAGATATAGCAACACAAAACATTTTTACTAATCGAGATCATATTTAGAAATACAATTTTCAAGACACAAATCTAGATCAAGCAGGATGACCCATGCAATCAAATTCATGGGATTCATGAAAATTCTCCGGCCACCAATCCAGGGGCCTGAAGGTTAAACACATCCCCTTCCATTTGTCCTCCATCTCTAATTATTGAATAGTGTCAGAGAGGAATGTTCTTGATTGCAGCTGCCTGGTGGCTACAGCAGGAAGCAAACCTGGTCTGTCATCTAGTATATTAAAATGACTAATTCAATCTAAAACCAGTCCATAGTGCTCACTCTGATCATGGCACAGATTTCCAGTTTGAAAGTTTCATTTGATTGAACATGCCTTTTCTACATTCAAAATGCACGCTTATTTTCATGGTGCAACACAAAATAGCCAAAAGAGAGTATTGCCATGTTGACAGAATGTGAAATGTCATGGTATGTACTCCACTGTGAGTCACACCATGACATTTGTATAGAGACAAGATTGTTAATTAAAGCACAAAATTTAATGAGACTGTCAATGCAGCTTGATCAAGTGGCTCTGTAATGATAAACTGCTAGTCTGATTCATGCGAAAAGCATTGTGGACTGTTGACACATGAAATTTCTGATTTGACACAAATCTGTTACATTGGCGTTTTTTTTACGTTGCATTGGTTTTAATTACATAATTGACAAAAAAACAAATTGATTACATTGATGGTAGGCCAAGCTTTGGTTTGCCTAGTCATTTCTGAGTTGCAGATGGTATTTATTAGACCACTTTGGTGAACACAGACCTTCACTAATCGTTTTTTTTCACACAAAAAAAAGAGCATTTCAGCACGTCTTAAGTTGCCATTGAAATTTGGAAGGGGGTTATGAAACCTCTGGTTTGAATGTAAATATTTATAATTGAGCTAGTGGCAACGTGGACAAGCAAAATAGTACTGCCTTGCGAGTTAGAAAATGTGCACTACATGAAACATTAACATCATGTTTCGAGATGCATGCTTAAAAAAGATTCAAAGACTATAAAAAGAAAATGACCTAAAGAAATAATTAGTGGGCAAGGGAGGCTTGGTCTTGACTAATGGGTAGGATTTATTCAGAGTTAGAGAGGTGGCAGGGAAAAGCTCTGGAGTTTGAGGCAGTAGTATCGCTGAAAGCACAGGCTCCCATGGATTGCAGTTCAATAGGGTAGGTGGTGAAAGATGAAAGATAGGAGTGTTAGAATCAGAGAGCATGAGACAGAGAGGGTTCAGGGCTAGGGGCAAGTCATAAATGATCTCTTATTTGAACAGGGGCAGCTTGAAGGCAATTCTACTTGAGCCAAAGCAGTCCGTGAACAATGTATTTGCAATGTGTATAAAACTCAGTTTAATGCTACAGCTGTGCAAAATAGCCAATTAAAATGTCTATACATTAGAATTAGTTCAAGGTATTTCTATCTAGAGAGGCGTATCAGTGAAAATGTATAGGTCTAGTCTTTCACCACCATAAACCATGAGATTGACTACCAAGCATGTCACTTATAACCAAAAAGTTGCAACAGCAAAGAAAAAACCCAAATATAACTTTGTGAGGAAGGAGATGAATGAGAAAAATGCAATAACATCTCATTAGCATAATATATATTGTCAGTTTCAGTTCGAAAGGCTTTGCATATTCAATATATCACAACATTGGATGTCATCACTTTCACACAAACGAGCCAAGGCTTTGGTGGAGGTAGATCAGCCAGACCACTCAGACATCAGCTATTATATGTGTCACACCAATCAAGCACTCGCAAACCCTTGCTAGTATATTCCAGTTTTTTTAAACCAGAGTTTCACTCAAAACATTTTTCCATGTCATTGCTGTGCTAATGGTGGTTATTAGTTTGGCTCACTTGCCATGCCTTTGCTGTTTCTGCTGCTCATCCACCTGCACCGAAGCCTCGAACCTACTTTGGTTATGTTGTCTTTCATCTGTCAGGGGGAACCTGGAGATATATATTCCTTACCTAAGGAAGTTCCCTTGAAGCCAACTTTGAATGTATTAACATTTTAAGCCTAAGAAAGGTTTAAACGTGTTCATAAGTTGTCACGACTGAAATTAATTTCCAGGCATCTCTCAGTGTGTCTTTCCATCAAATATGTGTTACATTCCATGTCTTTCTTTGGTATCTTTTTCAAGCTCCTACTGTGTCATCAAGGATCTGTCACTGCAGAGGGAGAGGTGTTGGAGAATGCCAGGGAACTCTCTTTCCAATTTTTATTTTTTAAATGTGTCATGGGGAGACAATGCTATTTAAACAATAAGCAGAACAGCAAGCAGGAGAAGTGTCGTTTTTCTGCAGCAAAGAATGTTCACAGAGATTTTATTATTCCAAATTCTTTCTGTCTTCTTTTGTCTTTGTCAAAGGCTTGCCTGCAGAGAATCAAACAAGGTAATTGTGTAATTTATAACTACAATGTGTTCACAAATGAAATTGGGAAATGTTATGCTGGGAAGGTTGTCTTCTTAAGCAAAGTATGGTAGCATGCACTGAAAGAATTGAAGGTACACAAGTTTAAAATTTTGTGGATATGGTATTTACAAAGAAAAGGGACAAAGATATGATTCAAGAATAAAAATTTTTATCAAGTGAGCGTTTCTTCAAACAAGTAAAATAATATAATCTCCACTGGACTGTAATTTCAGCCAGCAGATCTAGCCCAGAGAAATGTATTTGTCCTCCGGGTGAAAAGGGGGAATCTTACCCAATCTTATACGTCCTGTAAGAATCTGAAATCAGTTTGCTACACCCCCCTTGAATTCATGTCCTAGATACAGATTGAATCTGTCTTTCCAGTAGAGAATTTAATACAGACAAAGGCACACCACACCACCTCAGTGATCTACAGTCTCTGTACAGTTTTCAGCAGGCAAGTCTGAAATGCCAGGTAAGGCATTTCAGACCTGTTTGGTTGATTATAACCAACAAATTATTTAAGAACATATTGTTCACAGGTGTTGGAGATATTTTAAGCTTTTTCTCCACCCCTGTGATGTTCCCTTCAAGAGATTAAGCTCAGAAGAAAATATTTTCCCTCAATGGACAGAAGGAACAAGGAACAACCAAATACAAGCACATTAAGTATGTGTAACCAATCAGCTTTCTGCCATGCTTGTGTCTGATGTCCCTCTGGGCCAGTTGATCTGGGCAGGGTATAGTCCTCCTTTGCCCCAGTGCCTGTAATACCTGATGAGAGTCAATGCATTGGCAGCTGCAGTAGTCTCCCTCCCCAGACACCCAACAAGCAGACACATAGACATACACATCCATACACTGGAAGCCCGCTAGTGTAAAGCTCTTTAGAGCCACCTACTGTACTCCTCGCAGTACAACAGTGTTTCTGAACACTATACGAACAATCTGTGTGATCAAATAAAGCCACAAGGTCGGTACTGGAAAAGAGCTGCAAATCACAAGTCATGCAATGTCAAAGTTAACACTAGTGATTGTGCATCCTTGGAGCCCATTAAACAATTACATTATTTAAATGTGTGACCCTACTATTCCGATCTTGCTACTGACGTCTTTTTTCATTTATATGGCTTTTACATTTGGCCAACACTATAGACTTGCAGTGCCTTCTCAATATATTATTGAAATGTTGGCCCATATAGCTTACAGAAATGTACTGTCTAATTTAATCATCTGCATGCTTTATATAGTTTCCACAGAGTAACCTTAGGGAACATTCAGTGGGCAGTTCATCGTGGGAAAGACCATTTGGTCAGAGATTAGGGGAAATTGCAAATTTATATAAAATAAATACTGGTTGCATGACAAAGGTCATATAACAACTGTCCCTAAGAAAAGTGTGACAATTCAATGTCAGACAAACTGTATGCAAAATATATATATTGCACGTAAATCCAAATCCTACTGTAATGTGCAAACTTAAAAGATAGACATGGGACTGCTATAACAAAATGGTGGCTTCTTGAAAGGTTGAGCAGGTGGTTTGAATGTAAACCATGGTTTGCTTCAAAGCAATTCGCCCCACTATGGAATAAATGATTAGCCATGAGTCAATTTACTCTGCATGGCATTCAAAAGATGGTTGCTGATCCATTTCCAAAGCTCGCTGATTAGAATTGGGATGGTTGTCTACTGTGATTATTGCATTGTGCACACATCAATTAGCACAGAGGTCTCTCTATGCAAGTTTTCATTTACACCGAATGCCGTTCATACAGACCGGTCAATCACTTCATTGCATTGGTAAATTACGCAATTAATCCTTGACTAGGGCCAAAATAACCCGTCAAATGAAAGTCATTCTGGCATTAAGTGTTTCTTGTCTTTTGAGTCTTGTTTTGAGAAATGCATACCATATTAATTTTTATAATTTGGGACAACATTTTTATCTAAATGTGCATACATGTTTCCTGTCACTTTAGAGGCTTTCTTATCAGAATTCCTCATAACAGGGTTTTTTCCCAGCAGGGGTCTCCAGATAAGAGTTGTTTACACAGCATTTAATGTCCAAATATCTTCAAAGGACGTTCTTGTAAATTCAACAAAAGCAGTCCTAAACCAAAACACAGATTTAAGAATTTCAGTGCAGATAATATAGATTCAGAAGATTATGTTGATGGTATACAACTATGTACAACCATGCAGGTCCACACACAAGCACACTTTCCAAAAACAATATAAAAAGTCCTGTTTAAAAAAAAAAAAAAAAAACACACTTCTGATTACGACCTACACTCAACAGTTGAATCAGAGAATCAATACACTGCAGCTACACAGATTCACTTCCTCACTTCAGAGACAAGATAGAGCTCTTCACGGCATGTTTCTAACCTTCTCAGCACCTGACTGATGAACTACTCAATCATAATCAACTAATCTCACACTAGGAAACATTCCACCTAGTAAGCCAATTAAACTGATTCCCACACCTTCAGGTACATTTGATTAGAACCCTTGAACACAAAAGAAACAAAATTGCAGACAAGAAAATCTTGACACACCACAAATCTATTGTTAGAAAGAGACAAGTTTAATGTGAGTGAAAAGAATTATTTTTGATTGTGCATGTTCAGGAATTAACATTTTTCCTATAGTGTAAAATAGACAGACAAATAATAAAGTTAGGTACAGTACACTGTAGATTAATATAAACAAGTGGAAGTTTTGAAGCAATAATGGAGCCAACTCATTGTCCAGAGTGAAGGCCGATTTCATTACGTGTTGTTTAGTAGTTATCAAGTGTGTGCTTTGGTATCGCTCAACAAAGTTTCTCATTCCCACCAGGTGTCCATTCTTCGAACGCGAACCCTCTGCTTATAGTGGTACTCCTTTAGGTGCTTCTTTAGGGAATTTGGGATGGGCAGCACGTTGATACCGTCATAAGTGGTGCGACTGCTGATGACTGCTCGGCAGATGTGCTGCAGACTGAAAGGCTGGCTGCGGTGAATGGGGTTTGACAGCAGGGGCTCGAAGAACATGCAAGAGTTGGGGTCCTTGTAATGCTCCAGTAGGCCCGTGACGGTGGGCGCATGGAACACACTGGGGTCGTGCACATCAAAGCTAAAGTTGTGGTTCCACTGTTCAATGCGAGCGTGGAGCGATCTACCATAACGCCGGAAGCTCACAGAGAATAGGTAGTCCTCCTGGGCTGAGTCGCGAAGGAGGAAAGTGCCCTCTGGCTTGCCGTCCAGCAAAGTTTCGGCTTCATAGCGATCCATTACACCCCAGTAGCAGGGCAGGTTAGTAATCTGCAGCAGGTCTGGCACTAGGCAGTGGATATAATCAATCTGTGTGTGAATGCGGTAACTATCTTGTGGCTTGGGGTGCTCAGTCTGTGGGAGGACGGCATTCGCTGGAGTGTGGCTTGCTGTGACCTCTTGGTCAACCAGAGGGTCAGTGACAGGCTCACAGAAAGGGGCCGAGGCTGTTGCCGAGGCCGAAGCCACCACCTCATCCAGAGTATCTAGACAGCTCTGCAGGAGCAGCTGGTGTTGCTGCTGTTGTCTCTGAAGAAGCTGCTGTTGCTGTAGAACGGTGGCTCTATCATCACCTGCCAATTCATTCATACCATGAGCCAGTTTGGGGCCCAATTTATAAAGGGGATTAATTTGGGCTGTGACCTCAAAAGTGTGTATTTCTGCATTGGGCGGTGGCTCAACCCCTTGCTCGATACTTATCCGCCTGCGCTCCCGCAACCTGTCATCTACATCCTCTACCAGAGGTGCCAAGGCTGATGCACTGGGGACTACCACAGAGTCCAGCAGAGGAGGTTGAGATATGGGGGCTGTGTGCTGCTTAATGAGGTACCACTTCTGTGCCAGCTCTGAGTCTGCAGGGAACGGGCAGTCGTCAAGCATCAGTTCACTGAGGTGGATCTTGCGCCTCGAGGAAGCTGCAGATGCTGATGGAGTAAACCCCTGCGGAGTTGGCGATGGTGATGCTGCTGTTGCAGCACTCTGGCTCTTTATGGGGAAACACTGCCCCATGGCGTCTTGGATTTTTTGGCGGAGTGTACGGTTACCACCTCCCACTTTGCCCTCGGCTTCACTGGGTGTGAGTGACTCAGTAACAGAGACTTCTGTTCCTTTTTCTAGCGGGGAGGCAATAGCCTCCGTACCTAACAATCTCTCGCCCTCGTTCAGAGGAGAGAAGTTGCAGTGGTCTCTGGACTCTAGACCACTAAGCAGATCCCCATACTCAAATCCATCGCTCACAGGCCGCTCTCCAGCTGGCTCCTGAGATGCGGGGCCCTTTTTCTTCCCCCTTCCTCCTTTACGACCACCGCCAGCATCCCTTCTCTCCTCAGACCGGCTCTGTCTCACTTTGGGACGTGCACCCCGCTCCCTGTCTTTCCCACGGTCACCTGAGTCTTTAGGTAGTGACATGACTGTTTAATAATTGTTGAAGATGATAGTAGTGGATGTAGGGTCCACCTCAGGGATTAGATGACTGATGACTTGCTCTTTGTCCTCAGCTGCAAGAGTCCCATCCAGAACAACAGCTCAAACCATCAATTCCATAGTAAACACGCTGTCAACATACAATTTAGGCAACCTGCTGAAAGACAGCAAAAAAAAAATAGCCCCTCTTAATAACAACGATTTAAATTACATTACATTACATTACATTACATTACATTACATTAAATTAAATTAAATTAAATTAAATTAAATTAAATTAAATTAAATTAAATTAAATTAAACAGGCTGAGTAATAAATCAGTGCTAAAATGAAATACAATCTAACAGTATCGGTAATCTTTAGACTGATCGGGCACGTCTACTGTAATCCCTCTACGAAAGGGCATGAATGGATTTTAGATGCAGGAAGCCAGGTATAACACGATATAATGCAAAGGTGCAGCAGCTAAATAAACTAGCTAACATGAGTGTTTGTCCACCTAGCTTAAACCAATATTACAAGATAGCTGATCCTAAACATCCTGACCAATACCAGATCAAATACACGTACGAAGTACAGATGAACCTTGAATACGCAAATAGTAGCACAAGAATGCTAGCAAACAAATAATTACTGCCATGAATGTATTCTGGCGTAGTTCAACGGCAACGCTAACGTTACTAGCGTTAGCTAACGTTCTCGGTTCTCTGATAACTGCATACTAGATAGTTCCACTTCAACAGTACATGACCAGGACATCAATTAAGCTTTACTATAGTGGGCAAAAAAAACAAAAAACATAAGCACAAATAGTCTCACTTTACCTTCAGAGAACCTTTAGCAACGGATCTAACTGGCTGGACAGCGTAAACAGCTTTACTTCTATCGTTAGCAGGCAAGAATTAGCTTGACGCTCACACAAAAAAAGTCTACATTACCCGGAAGTAATTTCACAGGTAGATTTCCAGTCTCTCTAGACTACTGCGAAATTGATGGACAGCCAAACTAGCATTTTAAATACACATTTGATGCGCTCATCAAAAAAAAAGATGACACAAGACATGGATAGAGTAGCAAAAAACAAATTACTCTTTTATTTGGACTGTCAATCTGATCAATGCTGCAGCTCAGACCCAACATACAATGAGTGACAGTAAAAAATAAAATAAAGTAGAGTGTGTAAAGCAAGGGATGCAAAAAGTTAATTCAGAAAACATTAGAAAAATGTTGGAGGAGTCATTACAATTAAATATAAATTGTACAAGATAGAATTCCAACAACACCTACAACTGAATGCTTATGTCCGGCTGGGACACATTCAACACATCTGACAGACAACTTGATAGTGGAAGTCTTCATATATGTCACAGGCTTTAGGTATTCTTCAAAATAATTTTGCTTGGACTCTGAAAATATACCCAACACAGAGCAATGAAGTGCATTTTCTATTCCATTTAGCGCATAACTGGAATGTAAACACGAAGTAAACATATTCCTTGGCCTGTTGTTAGTGTTACCTTTACACACAAGCACATTTAGTACATACCAACTCAAATTAATTGTATAATCACTCAGCATCTTTTATAAAGCACTGGCCACAGTACTTAAATTGTCAAGCATGTGGCCTTGCTACTTTCTATAATATATATAGGAGTTTCACCACATGCCGTTATGTATACAAAGTCAAAGAAATAAGAGAATTTGGGCCTTGTAACATTGGAGCATAGATATACAGTAAGATTATCAGTTAGTTTAAAATTAGATAATTGCCTAACTGAATTTGAAATTTGTTAACATTTTAAACCCATTAAACTCTTGTTTTTATGAGTCTTACATAGTCATCAAGTAAGATAAATCAAAGAACCTGCTCTGAAGAAAAACCATGATGAGAACAACAACTCACGATCAAATCAATCAGAAATAGAGTATGTGACTGCAATGTAATGACTATGTGAAGAGAATGTCAACAGGTAATATCTGACAATTTAACCACAAGAGGCCAGGCAAATCAGTCTTTTTGTTACTCCCGAACACTAGTGGTAGACAGTACACCCCCCACACAGGTATCACTGGGCAATTCTACAGAGACACCTGATTCATAAAGCAGAAGGACATGGGGTAAAAGGCATCAGTCTTCAAGCTATACCAAGCCAGCTCCTTCATAAGAAGGCTGTAGTCCTTAGATCTATTACATGGGGATTAATGAGTACTGCCAATTGTCTTTTTGATCATCACGTCAACATTAACTTTCATTGTGAATTAATATTGTATAAGAGTAAATGACCATAGGATGCAATCACATCTAGAACATGAACTGCAACCTCTGTGATTCAGAGCTTTTGATATTGAGCACCGCCAACAACCACAAACATTTATTCTTCCCTCTCTTAATTCCTACAACAATGCTGAATTAGTGTGGTAAAACATGCAAGTCTAGAAAAAAAAATCAGAGTACGTTCATAATATCAAGCTAGAGTAAAAAAAAATGCAAGTCAAAAATAAATGTTCGTAAATAACCATGTTTACTAAACAAATAGACCAGCCATGACTCTGCAGAAATAAAATGCAAATGGTTATCCCTGCCTCACGATGGAACGAAAAGTGATCAAAACGTTAAGACAACGGACATACATGCAACTCTGGCTCTGCCACATTCAAAAACAGAGGCTGTCTAGGACTGATTTCTGATTCAACACTGATACCACATGATAATGATGGGGTTTACAGCTGAGACCTATAGAGAACCATAGGAAAGAATGAGAATATCTAAGCACCAGAAAATATATGACTCATCAAATCTCCACACTGGCCATTTGGAGGAGTATAGGGTGCAGAGGTGTGTACTGGTGCATTGATTATAAAACGGAGCTTCATTTGCATTTTCTACTGCCAATCATAGTGCTGCCAGAGGGAGGAAATGGGTTTCGTTAAGTTTTCTCAGCCAGGATTAAATTGAGAGGTAAAGAGCACTGAACTCTGAAAAATCAATACTTAAAATCTCCACCCTCCCTATTAAACCAATGCAATGCAATCACATCAGCTCATACACAGTACAAACCTCACCAGCCCTTGTATACAACCCTGTGGGGATTCCTCGGCACTTAACTTGCAAATGAGATTCATCATCATTTGTATATCAAGGTACAAAATATCAACAGAGACACGTTGCAGTGGCATATTATTTTCTTCAAACTGCTTATACTATTGTTTTAAACTGCTATCCCACCATTCAATAGCAAGTGCCTTTGCAAGTTTCTTTCTAAAATGATTAATCACACAAAGCCCTTGTCATTGGCCTTGTATAAGTGAGGATAGGACACAGTAATTTCAACCTTTCCAAATGAATGAGCAAAATGAACCAGTAGTTTGAAAATGAACAGTGTTCGTGCACTTGTGCAACTAATCTGCAGAAATAACCAGGGCAACTGATTCTGTATATGGTTGAACATCCTTTTCTTTTTGCTAAAATATACTGAAGGTGGTGTTCAATATTCTTGCCCAGAGTTCCTCCTGTAAAACATTTAGAAAGGGAGTGGAGGAAGCAAGGAGAATGAAGGAAAGACTACAAAATTCACCTGAACCATCAGTGCTTTAGGAAAGTTTAAATGTGTGGTTGGTTGTAGATCAAGTCCTGGTTACTAGAGACCTGATGCGTGAATGTGTGAAAGTGTGAATAGTTTCTCAGTACCCCATTTCACAAATTGGTGTGCATGTCTTCGTATGAAAAGTGCCTTGCTTCTATTTGGGAAAGTATTGACTGTATACAGTGTATAGGGCAGAAAGGGAGGGGCGGTGGTCAGTGTTTTTTGTTTTTGGAAAAGTCGCCTTGCTGCTAGGCTGTTCCACTACGCTTCGCATTTTTTACAGGGATGAAAAGGGGGGAAATATGCAGGGTAGAACCCCTTTAAGACAGCACCAATCCACCATTTTCCTCTCAATGCTTCTGCACATCGCAATGTCACAGTCCTGCAGAAGACATTGAGCAGTATGCACAACTAACATTCTCCACCCAGTAATATAATAGTCATCTGTATTCCATTTATAATAAACTTAGTTAAGTATAATGAAGTAGAAAAATATCAGAGAACATATAAACAGTTAGTTTTGTCATTTTGTAGTGACAGTTTTGCCTTGTTGTTTTCTTAAGCATATATCTTTGTGCTGGGTGACGAGGAACTGAACAGGCCTCAAGTGAAGTGTTGGGTTGTTCTTTTCTCTGCTTTTTATATTGTTGATGTTCGGTCCATTCCATCTGCAGAGTAAAACATGTCCATTTATGTTCCTTGCAAATACAATGTTATTGTATGTAACTTATTGCAAATAAATTAAATCTTTGAGTGAGCTAGTGTGTCAGGAAAGTCACAGTGGTGTTGATATACGCTATATTGAATAGACGAAATCGGTGTAACACCTTCATGGTTATTTAAGATCAATGTTGGTTTTGGCAGTGGTTAGCCTACTTCTGTTGAGAACACTCACCCCCTAAGGCATGCTCTGTCATACTGAGGCACAGTGACTCCAGCGTGGGGTTGATCTCCAGGTCGGCACCTGGAACTTGGCATTCTGGGGAAATGAGGACAGAGTCTTTAGAGTTTGAACGAGGGAGGAAGGTAAATAGGGATGCAATGGGAAAATATGAAGTGGAAGTGCAAAGACCGTGGAATGACGTGAGAATGCTGTTTGTATCAACAACTGGGTACAATATATATGAATATGTAAATGAAGATTGCAGGGAAGAACGGCAAACATTTGTAAATCTGTGTTTAATTTGGTAAATGAAAATCTAAGGTGTGTATGGCTGCGCCATACCTTGTTGCTGAAACAGGAGCATGGTTTGCGGGGAGGTGTGTACAGGGAGCGAATGAGTCCGCTGCACAGAGCTGCGACTCTGGCTTGGCATGCTGTTGCTACCCCCAGGGTTGGCAAACCATAAGTTCTACAAAAATAATACCAGCTCTCATTAAAAATATGCCACTCATCATCACAGTCTGACACTTTCTTATATATCTTCCAGCACAGTGATTAAACAAAAACTCTTCGAGCTATGATAATGAAACAGTTCAATTTAATTCATATCAAAATTGCAAAGTCGTACTGCTGTCTGGTGTAATGCATTGATTAAATTGCCAACATCATTGTTGTTTCCCTTGTTTGTCTGTCAAAACAAATGTTCCCAAATAAGGATGACTACTCTTTGGACATTAAACCATGTAGATCAATGTCCCCAAGGCAACTGAAGTCTAACAAGCTCAACTACTCAGCTAACACTGCTTCTGGAAATTCTTCACAGGAAGATGTAAATATAGGTGAAATTGTTATTTTATTTAGATTGTGTGGAGGAAACAATTTGGATTCAATTCAACTTACTTGTCTGCCCTGACCTCCCGGTGAAGGGCTGGTGAGGTTGTGGCGTGGAGAAACACCCCCGATTCCACCTGGACTCAGGAGACCTATGCGTCCAGCGGGGAGCCCGCGGGGGGGCATCTGAAACGGCCTCTGTCCTCTGCGCCCCAGACCCCCACTCACAGAGCCTGCTGTGGGGAGGGAATTGGATCCATACGCCCAACTAACGACAGAAACAAAAAGTAATATAAGAAATATTGTGCATGATTGTAAAATTAGATTAGAGCAAAACAAAGAAAGCTATTGTTGACACAATAGCAAAATCGTGATATCTCAAAACTAATTTATAAAAAGACGGTGGTAGTTTTCCTAGTGAGAGGAATCTACAAAAACTTGTGAAGTGAAAATGTGAGGGTTTCCCCCCCCCCAAACCATACTGCTTTTCTCAACAGCCATCATTTCTAAATGACTGTCTTTGACAACTGCTGACACACTTGTTTGGTACAAGGACATAGACGATTGCTTGTGTTCTTACCAGTCCGAACATATGTTTCTCGTTGTGACAATACAATGTTAAAGCAGGAATAGCATTTGTTACAGACATCTTAAATTTTTTGTGCATAACTTATCAATGATGACAGCCGCCTGAACAAATAAGCCATCAGCGGTTTGCTTACATCCAGAAAAGCAGTTGGTGGTTGCAACTCAGCAGTATATCCTTGGAATGGGCTCTAATGCATGAGCTACAGTCAGGAGTACTGCAACGTAATTCCCTTTGACTTTGATGCAGCCTTTTTTTTCCGCAAGTCATTCTAACACAAGGTTGTTTAACGTTTTTGGTTTTGTAAAACTTCTGCAATAATTGAACAACGTGCAACACCATGAGGAAAAGACAGAACTAGTAAGTACATTAAACTGCACTCAAACCTCCTCTGCTAAAGGAAATGGATCAAAGGAGAGATAGTCAGCAGTTTCTAACCCTTTCTGTCGGTACACAGGCATGTCCAGCATTGCCTTCCGAGGAAACAGGCGGAGCAGCTTGAGCACCTGCTGCTTCCAGGAGACTAGCCTCTTCTTCTGAGTCTCGGTGAAAGCCTGACACATAAAAATACAGACAGATAGTATAAGAGTGGCACAGACAGACTTCGGCACTTCAACCAGCAACCAGCAATCAGATGTTTTGTACTCCACTCAACCACGTTTTATTTTTTGGGAGCGAAAAGGGAGGGCTGCATCTTCAACCCTAAGAAAGGTTTCAAACAATTCCACTTACTTTCTTTGAGTGCTCTGCCATAGCTAGGATGTCACCTTTTGATTAAGGTAAGTTAATTAAACATGCCATATTGGCAGAATCCGGCAGATTCTCACCTCATGCACCAGACTTTTCTCGATGAGCTGCAGGTAACAGCTTATGTTCTCCTCATCTGGCCTTGACACTAGCAATTGAGTGCACACTGAAAACACATGCTCAGTATTTACAAAACTTAACAATATGATAATCACACATATTCTATAAGCAAGAAGAAAAAATGCAAATTAAGCCTTTTATCAGGCTCTGGCACGTTTTACATCTCACCTTTTCCCATGACACGCGTGAACTGGCCAGCAATGTCGCCGTCTGAAATGGAAGAGGCTGAGGACTCTCCGTCACAGGGAAGCGGGTTGTGGGGCTGGAAGCCCTCAGAAGCCAGGTCCTTGTCCTCGCCATGCTTGGAGGGATCAGACGGGGAGCCACTGGGCTCTGAGTCCCTCTGGCTCGCACTGTGTTGGCAGTAGGCCTTGATGGGGGTGATGATAATCTGCTGCAACTCCTGGAGAGCATTGCGCAGGTTTCCCCCCTCCAAGATATCCTTTATGGAAATGGACCAGTTTCATAAAATTACATTAACTCAATGAGCAAAGATATGTGAAGTCAGTACAGGGGACAACTTCACCACATCTGCTCTTAACAGCAGAAAGTCCATTTTGTTTAACTTCTATTGCTTTTTCTTTCATTCTATTGCAATTTCATTACCTTTTCTAAAGACTTGAGCACGCACTGTCTCTCTCTCAGTTTCTGGATACTCAATGCAATCTTGTGCCGCGCCCCTTTAGTCACATTCTAAATTAAACAGAGGGTAGGAGAGATGGAGCGGGGAATGAGAAGCAAGGGAGTAATTTCTCACAGGGACACAAAAAAATCTGTATAGTCACTAAATAACAAACCTAATCACCATCTGTTTCATTAAGGCTATGGCACAGAGCCAAAAAACGGACCGTTTATCTATGTAGATGGCTTTATATAACCGTAGGGTGCATTCGTTCATTTCATGCCTCGTTGAGAGTTGAGGTAACACAAGGCTCTGAGACAATAATGTTCAACACCAATGAGACGGCCGTAATGATGTAAAGCAAAGTAGTAGAGAAGGGGGAAAGCTTACACAAACCTGCGACTCCAGGTGATGCTCTGTGATAATCATCATCTCTTCATAGGTCATCTGAGAGAAAAGTGCTGCGTACTTATGAAGACGGAGGCTCTTAAGCCATGTAGGAACATCTGAAAACACAAACGATAAAACGACAGTGACGACAAAATAAACAAAATACCTTCACGATCAAGCCAATTTCAGAGCTTTTATCCGTGGGTGACATTTGACATGACTACAATGCTAGCCAGCAGTATCCTCCACCGGACTAGGTAGGTCGAAATGACTGCTAACCTTTCATGCCACTGCCATCCTCCTGGAAGGTGTTGCGTGAGCCTTGATCTTCCGTCTGCTCACTGCCTGAGGAGGCCACACTGCTCTGGGGAGAGAGGGGCGCGTGGTCCGTGGGGACATAGCCCTGCCGAGCCCCGAGGTCATCCTGGCTGAGCCACTCGGAGCCGCAGCCCTGAGGACTGGAAGGGATCAGGGACATGGAACGCTTCAAGGGACTTCCATGCATCTGCCCACTCAGACCTAGAATGGGACAAACAAGAGGTAGCGTGTAGAAGAAGTGTGCACATCTTCAGATCCAACAGTTAGATGATGTAGTGAGGATCCAAAGAAGTAAAGCCTGCACGGTGATAATTATCTTCTTATGGTGTAAATTTTGTGGAACCAAAATAAACTACTTTAAGCATAGCTTAGAACTCTAACTTTCCTTTACACAAGGGCCTTAAAATTGCTCTCCTCCTCTTTTAGGATAGGCCAAATCAATTACATGCAGTTGTTTCAAATCAACAATTTGTTGCTTGTTTTATACAGTTGTACCTGCATTGTTGCTGTTGATGGGAGAGTTCATTCCCCCCGGGAAAGGCATGTGTCCATTTTGGCCAGCAGGAGAGGTGGCGGAGGAGTGAGACTTGTCATACCAAGCATGGCCGGGGTCCAGGGCCTCTGCAGAACTAGGCCACTCGTCTGAGCCCTGCCGTGGGTGATAGTGGCCTGAGGGCGGCCGAGACGAGGGTGCATAGCCACTGGTAAGGTGCTCCTCCAGGTGGTTGAGCCAAGTGGCCAGGGAAGTGCGGTCCTCCAGGGTGGTAGCTGGGTGAATAAGGGCGTAGGACAGCAGCTGCCTGCTCTCCTCCACAAACATGCTGCTCTCAATAGTGTAGCTCAGCACCTTCTGCAGCAGTTTCATGTACTCACATTTTGCCTCGCTGTTGCGCGGCTGCAGCAGAGGCAGGTGTGACAAAAGAAGAGACACCACATTCTCCCTGGGCTCCTGGTGCCATTGGTTGACGATGGCTAATGAGATGAAAAGGGAGGGGGGAAAAAAGGACGATGATCAAAAAAAAAAATAACATGCTTATACGTACAGTTCTGTTTAATCTATTAGACACCTTCTGGACTATTGAGCAGAAAAGTAGTAAAAGTGATGAATACATCAAGGCAGAAAGAGCCTTAGTCAACTACCTGCATTGTTGGCCTCCGCCTCCAGGATGTGGATCTCTGTACAATCTGCCAGCCAATGCTCTAGGCAGATGTGTAGGAAACGGGCCTGGGTGCGGGATGCCCTCTTAAGGAGAGACAACAGTGCCACCGTCTGCTCACACTCATTCCAGCCCTTGAACCAATCAGTCAGGATGCCCACCTGGTCTCGGAACATCATGGCGCGCCCCCTCGGGAAGGGGGACAGGAATGTGAGATTGGGGAGGGGGGAGTGGGGGAGACTGCTTGGTCGCACACAGGGTCACTCTAGCCCCGCACAGCGGCGGCTTTACTGGAACAGTCCTGTGATCCCCTCAGAACGGAGAGAGGGGCCCTCACATGGTTCAAATGCAGTGGAGACAGGGTGTAGGATGTGGCTTGGGAAGCAGTTGTAAGAATCACGCAATGTTTTGTTGGGAGATCAACTCTAGATGATTTAGTCTTAGACAGAGTGAAGGGAGGTCAATCTCTGATGCATCAGAGTCAACATCACACTGGTCCTACCAAATCAGAAGGAGAAGCAATACGTTGTTAGCAGTTCTATCTTGTTTGCAAGATGATTTGTAGTTGTATCTTTTTTTATATTAAAAATTTACAATAAAGATGTACTTTAGTGTAAGCAACTTTATAACCCAATGTAAACAAAAACCTACTACCAAAAGTGTCAATTTAAACAGGATGACCATGCAAACATCATCTAGGGAGTCATGCAATAAATTCACAATGACAAAAAGTTGAGAAAAACCTTTCCAACTCTATTTATATCATTATACATGTCTCAGGTGCAGTATTCCAATTTGTTAACCACCTAGAAGATTAAACATCAACGGATGATCACTTTATAGGCCGGCAAACAACAACAAATTGGAATAGGACGATAAAATAGATGACTATTCTGCTACACAAACAATAAAGAAACATAGGCTTATTTGTTGATAATATAATCATTAACAAATGAATGCAATGTAATGCTGTTACACAATATTGAAGCATAAAAAAATCGCAGCACAAATCCTCTGTAGCTAGAAAGATAACAGTAAACAAATTGGTGAAAACCTAATAATGGATAAAAATCCACTGCAGGAATATATCGGATAGTATTGAGTATAACTGGTCTGCAAGCTATCAGCATAGCAGGGTAAAAATACATGGATGTAGCTTCATGCATAATCTTTAATTAGGGCAGCTTATCGTAACGCTGATAATCAGCTCCATGGTAAGGCGAAGTAGACGACATATTTGCAAGCATAATCAAATCCCATCACATTATTATTAACGTTAGTTAGACATTTGGCTAGCTACAACCATTAGCGAACACATAGCCTGCCAACTACAATACAACGACTGTTAACAACCACAAGTACAGTTAAAATACATAGCGAGATCATGTTAACCCTTAAGAATAATTATGTTTTAGACTAACGCCACAGTCAGCTAACGTTAGCCAGCAAGCTTTATTCCTGCACGGGTCTCTAACCCGGTGGGGCAGACATTAGCTAGTTAGCTAACACACACCGATAACTTTGCAGTTTCGAATATGTTAGCTGCTAGCATGATTACTAACGTTAGCCTGCTACGAAGCAGGCCCGGTATCGATAATATTTAACGCTAACAAAATAAAGGATTCAGTTTACTCAGCTAACCTATTATTTTTTGCTACCGACGTTGATGGAGTGGGATGTCCCCCTTTTATGTTTCTGTAAAATTAGTCCAATCTTCAATCAGAATTCGTAAATATCCATTATTCCATTCCCGTAGCGATTGTTGGCAGACGTTAGCACTGGGCAGCTTCTAGGGGTTGGTTTGTTTACCTTCGTGAATTGTCACTTATTAGCGGACTGCTGGCTAACATGCTAACCAATTAGCTAGCCTGCTGAGAGCAGATGCTAACGTCTGATAGCTAACGTTAGCTGGCAATGCAATATAATTCAAACTTTGCTTGAAGAAGGCGTTGATTTCGACAATGTCGTTAATTTTCTTCTTGTACAGTAGTATGTTATTATTATAAAGACAACATTTAAATTGAGTTTATGCAAAAAAATATTGTTTTAGAATACAGAAAATTGAGGAGTAACTGTCTAGCTAACATTAGCTACAACGCTTGGGAGAGCGACTTCAAAATTGGCGTAAGACGTAATGAGTCTGTGATACGTAGATGGTTTTTGCCCTCCCACTTTTTTTGTCACTGTGGGGGACCGGGCAATTTCAGATTTGTGCTGATAAATAAGTGATCAAAGACAAATCAATTAGTCATTAGTCTATGTAGCGTTTGTATAGCTTCGAAATACCACTGACTATTATTTTTCGCTCATTAAAATAGCTATTCCGGTTGTTTTTGTGATCACACAGTTGTCTGTACCAAAATATTACTAAGAAATTCTGTAAATCTGTGCACGTCAACAATGGCAACACAGTTGATGATGCTGTTTTAAATGAAAATGTTGTTATATGTGCTTCACCTTTCGTTTAGGCTACAATCGTTTAGAATGCAATGTGTGTTTTTTTATTTATTTAAAAAACATATTTTTACAGAATCGGAATATTTTTGTCTTCAGAGATATTTTTTCAGTCATCCTCAGAATAGCTGTGTACGCATCCAGATGCAGTCCTGTACTTCGAAGAAAAGGGGAGGAGGCAATTTTGGGTACTATAAAATTCTGCTCTAACCTCACATTATGAAAGAGGATCTTTGACAGTACCCTGTGAATAGCTGGTGGCAAAGAAGGAAGTAGCCTACCACAGCAAGACGAATTTAAGAATAAAAGGTCTTATTTCAGAATGGTAGGAGATACTTCTGCAATTTCCATTATGATACACTATAATATAATATATTATTTTGACGTCTATGCTATTGGTTATGATTTATACTGTGACAATAGTACCTTGGACAACCATCCCCCACACCAAACATTTTCTTGACAGGAAACTAACTACATTGCATCACGATGCAAAAATCAACTCTTCCTGATCTCAATCTGTCAATTTAGGATTTTATATCTTAAAATGTACTCACGCATGGCCTGCATATAGGAAATATACAACTCATGCAGTCCTCTTTATATCTGCTATACTTATGTAAGAAAATAACTGTTTTGTTTTACATTATAGTCAAGTTCTCTGGTTGTTTGTGAGGTGGATGACAGTCTTAGAGACAGATTGAAGAAATTCAGATTCCGAAAGGAAACTAACAATGCTGCCATCTTGAGTAAGTAGTTCATACTCTAACACTCACAGATTATTTTATTGTTTGCACCATAATCTATATCACACTGTTTGTGTGTGTGTGTGTGTGACAAGATTTTACATTTGACTACATTTTATGAATTTCTCAGTGAAAATTGACATGGAGAGGCAGCTTGTAATCCTGGAGGAGGAATATGAGGCAAGTAAATTAAACTGTGTGCTTTGTAGATAACTGTGAACTAATTTTATATTGATTACAAATACCCTTCACACCTCCTATGTCTTAGGGCATCTCCCTAGATGACCTAAGGGATGAACTTCCAGAGCGTCAACCAAGATATCCTTAGATAAAATGTATTTGTACCAGGAACGTATACCTTATATTAAGTAATTATGCAAATGTTTGAGTTTTTGTGATATCGTATTAGGCCAACTTGACTGACATTTGCTTTGTTGAAAAATCTACTGTAAAAAGTGTTGAGTAATTTGAAAAAAAGGGCATATTAATTAAAGGATAGCATAAAATTATTTTTTTAAAAATGTTAAGAAGAATTTTGTTAAATTAATGATATTCAAAGATATTTCTACCTTGACAACAACATACATTCATTGTCTACAGCTACAAATATGTCCATACAGATGGCAGGGTTTCCTATCCTCTCTGTTTCATATTTTCAAGTCCAGTGGGTAAGTAATTGACCATTTATTTAACTGTCCAGGATGAAATTAGTTTAGGTTAGGTTAATTCCACTTGTCACCATAAGCCAGTAAACATACTGTATTCATGAATCATATGCATAGTATTAATAAATGCTTCCTCTGTCTAGACTATACCAATATTTAGGCGAAAAAAAACTGAGAAATGTCTTTCTTCATCAACTTGCATCCATGTCAAATGAACAGGGTGCAAGCCTGAACAGCAGATGATGTATGCAGGCAGCAAAAATCAACTCGTTCAAGCAGCAGAACTTACAAAGGTGACTTTGACTAAAATCAATTTTAGTTTCATTTTCTTTTGGGGGAAATAACACATAGGAAAAAGCTATTACGACTTATGAAATATATTTTATTTTATTTAAAATGTAAATTTTAAATCTTATTATTGTAATCGAACAGGTTTTTGAAACACGGAGCATCGATGATATATCAGAACAGTGGCTGAAAGACAAACTGTCATTTTTCCGCTGAATGGAAATCTTTTAAGGCATATTACAGTATTATATAGTGCAGGTAATGTCAAAGTTAACATTTTTTTTACTGTGGTCTTACTCGTAATAATAAGTAAATTGTGCTGAATGGTTATATAAATGTTTGTCAACAGATAAATATGATCACTTCCTAAAGAAAAGAGAGCTGTGAAACCATCATTGCTTACCTGTTTATATAAATTAACAAGTAAGGAATTTACTGTGGTACTAAGAGACCATTTAAAAAAAAAGTATATCTGCTGATATACATTTTAAACACGTTCTTTGGACCAAAGCAAAAATAAATAAATAAATACATATATATATATATATACACATGAATTTTTCTTGGTTAAGAGAAAAATATGTGAAGAATTTCCCTCCACACCTAAATATCAATTTCAAATGACACCCTTCAAAAGCTCTTTTGTCAAATACTGGGAGAGGATCAATGTTAACGATAAGCAAATATTTTTTATAAAGTGTATTTTATTTAAATTCAGTTTTAAATACACAATGAAATTAATCTGAAAAGCTGAGGGAACACAAACTGAATTTAAACATGGTTGCAATAAAAAAAACTGACAGAAAAATGGTCACAACTTCTCTAAAGAATGAGGTGTGCAAGTACTGTACAAAATGATTACCTACTATTATGGAGGGCTTTTTTAACCTATAAAAACCAAGTGGTCAAATCAACGGATATTTACAGTAATCATGGAGACATATTTTATGTTGCATATGTCCCTCACAACAGCAGTTATCCAATCTCTACCATAACAAGATACTGACATTATTCTTAACCAGTTGTAAGCATTCCACTATCATATTGAAGCCAAGGTTCTTTACCATGAGCTCTTTTAAGCTAGAGCAACAGGTCAAGTACAAAGGCATCCTCACAGCCACTAGGCAGGTGTTTTCATTCACTGTCACTGCCATCACTGGAGTCCGAAGCCTGCTCGCTGCCACTGCCGCTCTGAGCCCGTCCCTCTGAATGGTCACTGCTGCTGTGTGCAGGAGAGGCACTGCCACTCCTCCTCCTTCCCCTATCCCCGGCTTCTTCCTCACTTCCACTGCCGTCTTCCCCACTGCTCCTGGCAACGTTCTTAGGCTCGTTCTCATCGTCACTGTCATCGTCACTGCCAAAGATCTCCACCTCGTCTCGCATGGTCCTCTCCTCGCCACTCTCACTTCCGCTTCCACTGACTTTCCTCTTTCGCTTTTCTTGGTCTTCGTCCTCTTCTTCATCCTCTCCCCTCCTCACTCGGTCCTCATCCTCTTTCTCAGAGTCGCTGTCTGAATTCTCTGCTTCGCTCTCGCTGCCCTTATCCTTTTCATCACCTGATAAAGCAATTAAAACACAATAGAAGTAAATGAAAAATACCGTATAGACTAAGATTTAGGGGCAATTACGCACAGGACAGAACTTTGAAAAAAAGAAGGGAGCACGAACCAGAGTCTTGCAGGTCTTTAAGCAGGTCTTCCTCCTCGTCTTCTGGCTCATGGTTCTCCAGCTGAGCCTTACGCGCATCCTGAATAGCACAATGAGCATTGTTATTTTCTCTTTCATAATTCCTGTACTTTAGAAACGTGCACATCATATCACATATTAGTATGCATAGACCTCAGCATGACCAAACATTAGCAAGGTCTATACAAGTCTTACCTGGGCTTCGAGCTCCTTCTCATTCATATCTCTGTGCTTGCACACCAGCACAGCGTTTGTGGTCGACTGTGCACCAGCCTTGGCTCTCCTCTTACTCAGACGCACTCTGCAATACATTACAACTCTGTCAGATCAGTGCCCAAAGCATTTTGGTCTGTTTAACCATGTGTTGGTTAAGTCTTCCAATGAACAATAATTAAAGCTAAAGGTTGACTAACCCAAACAGTACCTTCAGTTAATCTAATGAATGTTGCTATACGGAACTGCCTCTCTTTACATTTCACAATGACAGACAGAACAAGCTACCTATGTCAATTTAGGAACCAATCAGTATATTGTTTTTCTCACGCAGGCAAACAATTAAACAAGGTAGACTGTAATAAGAAAAATAATTCTACCTTTGTTAACAAGCTCTTGAGCTGTAGCTGAAGCTATTGTTAGGTCTGACCACAGCAGTTATATATGTTGACACCAAAATCTTGTACCGTCAGAGCAGTCTCTGTTGAGACAGATTGTATTTTTGACTGTTTGTTACCTGGTTTCCAGCTCGTTGTAGTACACACCATCCCCATCTCTGAATATAAAGAAATAGTTCTCTTCATATCCCTTGCTAGCTTTGTTTTTCACGTTCCAGTTGTACTCCCTGGCTATCTTGTAGTCATACCTGTATGACACAAAAGAAAAAAAATCACCGTCCGAAGGAAACACATGACACCCTGAAATGTATATGACGATAAATTGAGAGTGAAACAGTTTAAATGGTAGGTGGCAACCAGATCAATCTATTCTATCTATCATAGAATCACTGATTTCTGTTATAAAAGCCAGATATAGTCCCTGAAGCTCCTGAGATGGAGCCGTTGTGAAACTCACAGCTCTTCAGGCATGTAGTCCAGCTCTTCTTCTACGTCCCTCTTGCGTTTGCGTAAGGTTTCCTCATTGGGCAGGAAGTAGGCCACAAACTGATTTCCTTCCTCATCCATCATACCTCTGTATTGTGGAACAACAAACATCTTAACTTAATAATCCCTCTTAAAAAGATTGCACACCCACATCAAGGAGTCAATTAAATAGCTGGCATTGCTTGGAAACATTGGATTCAGAAAAAGCACACACAGACACTAACAATTGAAGTCCTATACAGACCTAATCATAGCCTGTGACATCATGTCTACGCCTGCTGGGGCAGTCTGGTCTTTGGGAGCAGGATCAGAGTCAAAGATAACCTGAGCACACGGGTTGATCCACATCTGGAGAGAAATAACAGAACACAAGTCTTAAAGGCAGAACAAATACGATTATTTTAGCTGCCATAGAATGTAACTAAAATATACCAGTCACTATGGGTGACACCAATCAAAACATGACTAGTTAACAGGAAACTCATTATGGATCAGCATCACTCAATGACAGCTCGACTATGAAAACACTAATTGGCTAATCTATATGTCATAAGTACTGAGCATAAACTCAAAAAAAAAAGAAGAAAGCAATTGGTATGTATCATATTCACTTTCAGACAGCAGTATTTACTTCCACAATTTACATTTATAATAAAATAAAAGTAACAGGTCATTACTACAAGAACCCTAAACCCAAATGTTTAAGTACTTACAGATAAGACAATAAAGATGTTTTTCCATATTACACTGGTTAGCTATACTGGGTTTGTGTCACTACCGTGTAGTGAACTAGTAAATTGGTTGGAATGCCCAACACTAGAATGTCACAAAAGCAGGATAGCATTTTCAAAGAGTAGCTCACCTTGAAGTCAGGGAACACAGGTAGCACCTCCACAGGAGTGACTCTGGGTTTACTGTAGTGCTGGGTGACCTGAGGAGAGAAATCTGTTTAATCCCTGTACATCAGATAACGACCTAAACAGATTTAACTGCAGGGCTCAGCCACTCAGGGCTCAGTCAAGCAATCGATTTGAGGTACAAAATTAAATGTTTATGCTGTGACAAACATTACTCATCCTAAGTGTTGACAATGAAGAAAGTGACATTTCTCACAGATTTCTGTGCATCATCAAACGTCTTCTCAATAGCAGCGATCTGGCTGTCTCTGTCCTTATATATCTCTTCCTCTGTAAATTGTTGTTTGACAGATACACCAATCCTATGGATAAAATGTATTCACATATTAAAGTGGTACAGTAGGAGCTTAAATAACTACTATATAAGGACAAGGTAGCTACATGAAATGTTGTGTAGTTAAACTTGTGGTCTCTTACTTGACTTCCACTTTCTCATTGGAAACCCCATATCTGTTGAACTCAGTGGAAATGTACTCAGTTTTTCTCATCCATGGCACAACTTTGGCATGCTGTTGCGATCTGAAGCGATGTAAATAAAAAGGGTTTCAACCAGTTCTATTCAATGTCAATTCGGTGCTTAACTATGGTAACGCAGATCACATTATTTGCACTCCCTCACCTCTTAGAACTGGATGGAGCCTGAATGTCCTCCTCGAGCAGTTTCTCATCAGCAGGGTCTAAGAGAACTTCAAAACAAAAATAAATATTACATATTAATTAAGGTGCCTCTCAACTATAACATATTTGAGAACCAAGGTGGTAGAAAAGGCAAACCCATTTTAAAAGCTTACTACTCGGGTCTACACGATAGGTGTCTGGGTTAATAAGGTCAATTGTAACCCCAAGGTCTGGTTCAGTCAGGAGTTCATGCTTGTGCTGCTTCTCAAGGGAAGTTGCCTTGTACTGCACAAATCTGTGGAAAATAATTTGTAACGAATGTCAGTTTATTGTAAAAAGTTATGAAGGAAACATTGGGTGTTAACATTATTATGGACATTCACCTGTGCTGGTCAAATGGATATGTGATGAATTTTGGGTCAAACGGGATGTCTGGCAGGCTGTTACAGTACTTCACCCGGCAGACCACTCCAGATCTTCGGGATTCATGAGAACAAAGTCACTTCTCGGTCAATAAGACCAGTCGACTGTACAAACCCACATATATATAATACACACGACCAATCATAGCCATGCAGATACATAATGTCTCCCCAATAAAGAACACTGATTGATGGATAATTAACGTTAAGTAGACTGCTATCTGTACGACAATAACTACAATTAGCAACAACAACAAAGTATGACAAGCACACGCGCCACATATCACAACATGATGAGAACAGAACAGATGATGAGAAGAGTTAGTATCCAACAACGGGTAGTTACTTAATCTTACCTCTCCGGAACAGTTCTGTGAGAAGAACTCCTACTGAAAAAGAAAATAGCTGCTGTCATACTTCGTTGTACAATTGGAAAAAAACAAAGTGGATGTAAATTAAATGACGCGCAAATAGTAACTAGCAAGACGTAACAAGTCATTAGCTGCCTAACGTTAGCTTTCTCATAATGGGTGTTTACCTGTGGCCGTCCTCTCTTTGAGTTTGGGACTGGATAGTAGGAGCCATATTCTTCACAGTGGTTGCAAAAGCGTGAACAGTTTCACCACAAGACTATATAGATCAATCACGTTCCTTCTTAAAAAAATGGACCGAAGTTAAATATTTTTTTCTCGTGAAAGTAATACCATCAGCTGTACTTACACTGTTTTCCCACCACCACTAGTCTAGTGATAAGGACCCTTGGACAGAGCGGGTAGTTCACGGACCTGCCAGAGCATAATTCAATCGGCTCTAGCGCCCCCTCTCGTTCTGGAATCGATGCAGACAAGAATTACTTTTCACCTAATATTATTGGAATTTACTTTGATCGTTGGTTAGTAAAGATAATTAAAAAAAAACTAAACGGATTACATAAATAAAGAATGCTATGTAATGTTTTATCAGAATCCCCATCTACATGTGAAAAGCCAGGGTTCCCTTGCTTTACTCCACAGTTGCCTACATTCAGTCATTGGCTATGCACAAACAGTTTGTGACTAGACAGAAAATATGGTAAGGAAAAGTATTTTGACAACTAGCAAACTAGAAAAATTGCACGTTTTATTTTAAATGTCAGTCATAACATTGTATTAGGTCAAAATGAAAATGTACCTATCTTCTACTGCAAACCATAGTAGCTAGCATGGGCCAGGACCAATGTAACTTAAAAAAAAGTGTATAGCAACATAGTTTTTTTTATTATGATTACAACTCATTGACAAATCATGTGAGAAGGCCATTGGATGTTAGTGACTTTGAATAATTTGATCTTTGGTAAAATATAATAACTAGAATATTGAGCAATCACAGATAACCCCTGCATGAAATGGAGACAAACATGGTGACATCTGTTAATAACATTACACATTATTTTACTCTTTTTCAGTCAGAACTAGAGAATGTTTTTGCGAAGATGACACAGTATCATCATAATCCGTATTAAACTCCTTCAAGGTCTCCTCACTGGCTCCATTTCAGCACAGATATCCTCACTCCCGCTTCATCCAGTGTCGGGGCATGAATCTGATTGCCTCGGCAAAAGCCAATGGGACACCAGTCAGGGCATTGTGAAGGTAGAAAACGACTAAACATTCTCATTATGTTGTGGGTGCTCATTATACAAACGGCTTCAACACCCATTAGTTGATAGTATTTAAAGTATTGTTCTTCAAGTCCATTTTTGCTGTTTCAGGTTTGTGTGTGCAAGCTGGGATCCACTCTTTAGGGAGAGACAAAATTATCTTCATGCATGATCACATAGTTTACAGACAATGGCAGAATCAAATCATCAATGTCATTCATTCAACTAAGGTTGGCATAACACATCAAAATAGAGCCAAAACTTCTTACCTGCTCAACATATACAGCATCTGGCCAGGGTCATCTGCTAAGACCCTGTAAAATAAAAACATTAAAGAGAGAACATTGATTCAAATTAGCATGTTTTATTCAAGTGAGTAGAAATGTCCCCTTAATGAACCAATTAAAAATAATTAGTGTTCATTCTTACCCATCTCCCCAATGGTAGAAAGCCCGGTCCTGGTAGAAAATGCATAAAAATAGCCACACACTTATGGTCTCCACCCAGAAGATTACAAAGATGAACCATAGTGATGAAAGTAGAAGTTCACACAGCATTGTAGGTCCCTGCTGTCCGCACCCACGAGAATATATATATAAAAAATGTCAATGGTAGTCATGGACTGCTAGGAAAGGAATGCTAGATTGATATTCATTGTCTGAAAACCTGTTTAATATATGAAACATTTATATTCATTGTCTGAAAATCTACCTAGCCTTCCTTTTTTTATTTCATGAGTCTAACAAGTCAAGACAAAACCAGTCTATAATCTCAGATGCCAGTAATTTGAGTCTAGACCCCAAGCAGACCACACTCTCCATAGGAAGATAAGAAGCTATCTAACTAATTCTAGCAACATACCTTGTTGGTATTGCAGATGATGATGATGCTGAAGTTTGTAAGGACAAATCTATTCGTTTCGAGGCTAGCTAGCAACTAGGTTAAGTTACATTAGCTTGCATAAAAGCTAACGTTATTACACCAACAAAGCCAGCCTTTTGTGTAAGGTAGCTATCTTCATCTATTACGTTTAAACTGTAGCTATTTCAACATATGCTTGCAAATATACATTTGAGTCAGCTAGCTTTAGCAGAAAAGGCTTTTCTTTGCGCAGCAGTTTATGATTTGTTTACACTACGACTCATGACACGTGACATTTAGGATGCATGCGTTTCCGGTATTTGGGCGATCGTTATATATTTTTATATTGTTCATGATTTCCGACTTTCTTCTTTTGAATCGTGCATTTCTGAAAGACGATTCGGCTCTACTCAATTCACGTTAACACAATGAAAGGTGGTCTATTCTGTGTATTCACTTCAACCTTTTGGAGTTAGTGGTTTAAAGTACAATATGTCAACCTTGCGCTTCCAATTATACACAAAACAAATATGACACGTTATACTAAAATTACTTTATTACAGCTGATTTGAGTTAAATATCCCTCCGCCAACATGAATACAAACATGTAGGCCTATAAGTAAATTTGATCCTATTTTTTTCTTCCGTTTAATAAATCTTTTTGCACAACTTAACCCATCTAAGCATTTTTAAACCTTTACAAATACTCATCATCTTTCAGACATTCAATAACAGGTATCACAATCTATACATTTGAATACAGGTTATAAGCTGTAGTGGTAATGATTTGCTCAGGAGGAATTCAGACATCCTCCAGAAATGCACTCTTCATCATGTAACCACTTCCTCTTCTTAAGCCCCACTATACAAGTCAATAAACCAGAGCCAACTGGCTCACATGCATCTATGCCATGCTGTCAGCCCAATGATAAGTAAATATTTAGATGAAACAATGCAGTGGTGTCTAGATTTGGCAGCAATGGTATGGCACAGTGTTTAACCAGAGGACAATCCTCCATTTATGTTGCTATTTCTCGTTCAGTATTGTATAACCTTTCAGTCAGTAGGACAGTTGACATCAATCTTAAAACCTTAATTACAAAAAAAAGATCTGGTTGGCAGAGAAGTTCTGTGAATGACCAAACAAAAGTACAAATATCAAGTTTCCCTTACACAAAAATTTAATAAATAATATCAAATTGTGACAGGTTACTAGGTTGGCATTACATTTCTTGGAGACAGGGTTCGATTACCCTGATATTTGAACTAATGACCATGACTTTTGAATGAAGTAAAGGTTACTTTAATCACAATAAACCTTGATACTCATTAGTGTGGTTTTAGGATTAATGATCAAAAGGGTCTATACTCTAGCAAATAGGACTACCCCATTATTACAACAAAATACTGATGGAAAATATCTAAATGAAAGTATGCTTTCTTTAAGTGGGGGGCATAGTAACGTAGTTCGTAAAACCAGTTGTTAAAAAAAAAAAATCTCCCACCAGCATGGTTGTGCTCAGAAGTTAAAATTTCCTTTTGAGCAATGGCAACATCACATTCGAGAAGAGAAAACATATAAAATGTTTCAACATTATAGGCTGCAAAAAATTAAGCCTGGAGCATAAAAGTACAAATGATTGCAGTGATAGCGCTCAATAAGTAATAATGATAAGGTGAGTGACAGTTAATGACAATGCAAACAAAAAAACATTAGTCAGTGCACGCACAACCAACCTTTCTTCCATTTAAATTTTCTACTTTGTCAAGACTCAAAAGTTTTCTATTAGCGTAATCCATCAGGTAAATAATGTTAGTTTTACTCTTATATTTATGTCAATGTAAACTTTGTTTTGAAGTTAATATTTGAAAGTGTATGTACACAAAGTTACCTTTCAACTCCATTTGAAAAATGAATAGAAGGATATATGTATTAGTCTTCATCTCTTTACATCTTTAAATCGTATAATATAGTATTTCAAATCTAAATGTAGATTGTGACATCCCAAGTGAAAGAAGGGCAACAACCAGGTTGAGGGGAGCGTATGGTATATTAGGATACTACAATGGTATTTTCATTCACCTTTAAGCAGAATCAGAAAAGAACAGGACAAACAATCAATTTAAAGATTGTGGTCTGTGCCAGATGAGACAAACCAATGAATGTCAAAGTAAACAATCAGTAAGTGCTTTGCCACAGTTATCCATTTTCTAAAAAAAGGTTTACAAACATACCATACCAAGATGTGCCATATTTACATGCTACTAAGCACTATTAAGTATACAGGATTTGTGTGCTTGACTCGTTTGCCATTGTTCTTGGGTGGTTGAGATGTTTAAAACTTGTTTACATGCTAGCACCTTCTTTTTAGTGTTGCTTAATTGTTGAATAACGCTTTTTTGGTGATATCTGCATAAACATTTATATACATAGATAAACTAATAATCCTTAATGCTATTGCCAAGTCTGCTGTAATGGTCAAAGCAACTTCATTAACCTCACACAATGTGCACATTAAAGGGCATTCTTGCTTTGCACAAACAAAATTAAGTACATCTGTTAAATAAGCAGATATGCTACTACCACCCAAAAAATAAAGTTTTGGACACTATTTGGATATGTTGAACCAAAAGTTTGACCAATATTAGATTTTATGGCAAAACTAGCACCGTCACCCCATATATGGTCATGTGAGCAATGGCCCAGGTAATTTATCAGATTTTGGCGAATAAACAAATGTAAACTAACACTCAGGGAAGTTCGGCACTGCATCTTAGCATTGCTGTTCAATTGAGCCTCATTTTGCCATGTGTTTAGAGCCTATTTCCATCTTACTGACACTTCATCTTACCAGGGTGCTGTGCAGGTAAAACTAAGTATCAAACATACATTTTGCCAGTCTACTTTTTCACTGAATAAAGTGCTTTAACAAGGCAGCTATTTTACAAGGCACTAAAATAAAATCTACATATCAATCAGATGTCTTTATAAAGGCATTAAGTTGTTTGCTCTTTTTAACACAATCACGCAGAATCGCATCATTTAACGCAGTTGCTAAAACACTTCCCTGATTACTAAGACGTAAGACTTATTATTTTCTTACCATCCAACTTTTTTAAATTAACCAATAAGGACAACTAAATTGATAATCCTGATATTCACAACATTGATTAGTGCATACATATGGAGTACAGCACAATTGAGTAGTTTGTAGGCTCTAAAAATGTCAGTGTAGAACCAACACAGAAAAATCGAAAACTATAATGATAAAATTGCTAAGGGAGTTACAATTCTCCAAAAATAATTATTGTTACACCGAGAGAAAATTATAAAAATCTTAAAAGGCACCCTGTAAAATGAGGACAAGCTAAAAATTTTTTTTTTTTGTGTGTAATGACCATTACAGCAGGCTTGTGTATATACAACCAAATCAATGGCATTTTGACAACAAATGGCAAGTTAATTGACAGATCAGATTGATAATTTATAGTCTGTATTTCCGAAACAAAATTAGTTAGCGGCGATTATGATTTTAACCTCTTTTTTTGTAAGTAAACATAGCCAACACGTCAAAACACTTTCTCAGTGTTCTTTGTGCAAAAAGCGAGCAGTGGCTGTGAATAGCACATATGCATATATATATAAAAACGTATTTCTGAGAAAGATGTAAATAATTAGTGGAGGTGTTAAGTGTTGTACACTTTTTGTTAAATTACTTTTCTTAAGAAACAAATTAATAATGTGTGCTAATGAACTGCTGTGTTGAGGAGCATGCCTCTTTCAGCCCTTTTGACCTGAGCAACATTTACTTAATCAAACATCCAGAAATGTACAAAAGAAAAGAGGGGGAGACTAAAGTGGGAAAGAAAAATAGGAGTTGTAAAGCTCTCAGCCAGTACTTCGTCCCTTTCTGCTCTATTTACTGGACTTCCCAGCCCCTTTGCTCAGACTTATCTCCAGGCCTGGCTGAGACTATGTGTAGGACAGGTGTGACCCGTTAGATATCTGAGAGGTGACACTGGCGCTCCTGCTCATGGCCTGCTCACTGCGCCCACCAGAGGATGTCCTCCCCAAAGCTTGGGGGCTGTTCTGCATTCCTCCACTGCTTCGAGAGCTTGCAGAGGAGTGACCCCATGGCTGGGGAACCCCACCTGCCTGGAGACTTTGGCCCCAGCCTTGCTGCATGGGGGATCCTCCCTGACCAGAATGATAGTGGTGTTGGAGATGGCTGCCCTGGTGACTTCCCATCGAGCCTGCACCACCACTGCCCCAGTGAGAGCCTTGGGAGGCCCCTGACTGGTTTGGTCCCTGAGGGTGGGCCCAATTGCCGGGAGCCCCAGGGAAGCTATGGCTAAAGGCCTCTGGAGAGAGGTTAGATAGCACCATGTTGCTGAAGCCCAGGCGCATGCTTTCAGAGTCAAACGCTTCAATCTCTCTGGCCTGACGTTCTAGCAGACTGCGGATCCGCTCCAGGCGCTCGTTCTGAAGGGCCATCATCTCCTCCTCAATCTAAAAAGGGAACATAGCCAGTCAATTCCAATAATCATAAACCAATAATAACAGCACAGACGATTACAAAAAAAGTCACAAATTATGTAATGTTTGTACTAGAATTTATTGGAATTAGAAAATATTTAGGACCCATTGTCTACTGTTTTAAAGAAGTGAACCAACTTGAATATCATAATTTAAATAAAACAAAACAAAGACCTTCTGCTCCAGGAGGGCCCTCCTGAGCGACACCCTCTGTTCCAGGTCCTTCCTCTCACGGTCGTGCTGCGAGTCTGTCTGCATCTTGATCTTGCTCTGGTAGGCGTTAAGTAGCTCCAGCTCCTGCTGCAGCTGCATCCTCAGTACCTGACACTGCTGCTCCTGAGCCTCATCCAGACGCAGCTGAGGGGGGAGAAAGAACCACAGTGAAGGTTCAGGTAAATTATATTGTGGGGCGGAAAATATGGTCAGACAAGAAGATGCAATGGAAGTGATCTGGGGGACAATAGTCTGCACATTTCTCACCGCCTGAGTAGAGAGCATCTCATTAATGGAATGGTCATACTGCTCAGCCAGGATGGCCAGTTTACGGTGCTGCTCCTGCTTTAGACGCTTCAGGACGGCCTTGTGCTCAGCCTTTGGTGTGGTCTCCAGGAGATGGTTCCTCAGTGCCTTGTACTGCCGCGTCTGGATCTTGCACGTGTCCTGAAATTGCTTCTTGATTTGGAGCTCTTTGGACTGAACAAGGGTATGGGAGACAACCCAACAATTAAGTTGTTCAATTTTTTTGTTTGTTTAATTGAATACATTATTTAACCCAATCAAGTTGCAACTTTTACCTTCAGACTCTTGGGCTGCTGACGGACTTCCATGACATGCTTGCGCCGGAGCTCCCTCTCCCTCCTCTTGTTGTACTCCTGCTGGTTGGTGAGCTCTGTCTGGTGCTGCAGACGAATCAGGTCAGCCCTCATCTTTTGAATGTTGTTGACCTGGCGAAACTCAAGCTCCTGCATTGACTCATGGTGTCGAAGCAGCATGGCATGCTCCAGGTCCTTCTGGGTCTGACGCTTATTTAGCTCCTGAAAAACATGAATGCAAACAAGAGAAGGTATGTGAGCAGTTACCTACATTGTTCTGCAATGAAGCACCGAGAGGCCAGAATTGGAATGAAAAGAACCTTGTCGACAGACTGAGCAGAACGTATGCAGTGAGAAGAGTATACTGTTGAGATTGTGCACAGAACATTTAGATCTTGAATAAGAGGTCAGCAAAGAGTAACTACTTAAAATGACAAAAGAGTGGAAGGCTAACCTCGCGCACTAGATCTTGCTCAACGTTATGGCGGGCGATGAGAATCCTTCTCTTGAACCTACGACACTCCAGCTCCAGGTACTGCCTCTGACGGCGCATCAGATTTGCCTCCTCCTCCAGCTGGAAGTGCTGGAAGTTCTCCTTCTGTTTGGACAGCCACTCCTGCTTCTCTTTCTTAGGAGTTGACTGGTTCTCATTCAATTCCTGAAGACAAAAAGTGGTAGTGAATGACTTGCTATATTGCCATAAATAAAAAAGCTTTAGGGAAATATATTTATTTTTCCTAGTGTGAAAGTAAAAATTAATTATTGGCAAAAAGTTATCTGCAAAAACGACTGCTTGTTTTCCAATACCTCTTTAAGTTGCTCCTTGCGGAGTTTGTACTCCCTTTTCTGGGATTCTAAAAAGCTATTAAGCTCTTTCTTCTGCTGGCTCTGAATGTGCTGTTGGAACTTCTTTTCATCATTGGTAAACGTCTTGGCCTGTAGAAAAACACAAAACAGGGATCAGCAGGCCTAACAGTTAAAGAGTCAGCACTATATTTTTATAACCAGGAGAGAACAGAGTTAAAAAGTAAAAGAAGAATACATCTTTGTCCATGGACGACAGATGCTTCTTGACGAGTTTCTCAATCTCCTGGGCAAAGCTGTTCCTCTGGTTCTCTAGCTCTTTGTCCAAGCGGAGCCTGTGCTCATCCATCTCCCCCTTTAGCTTGTTCTCTTGTGCCATCAGCTGCTTCTGGTGCTGCCGCCGCATGCGTTTGTAGCCTGACATCTGCTCACGCAGCTCAGAGTCCTGCTCATGCTCCTTCATTTGACGGGTGACCTAAGACATACATGCACACACAGGTTTCACCACAGTTCATTTGACTTTGATATGGCTTACAAAAGGGGAAATGTGTCCTTCGTAGTGGGTCAATGTAGCATTGTCTTACCAGGGAGGCTGTGCGTATGGTGGCAAAGTGCTCACGGTTCCGTTGGGTTTTTTGCCGTGGAACATGTGCAGCAGGTGGCTGTGGCTCAGTGGGCTGGGTGTGAAGATCAGCGTCTTCATTGTAAGTTTCCTCCTCCTGTGAGAAAAATAAATAAAACACGAAAAGGAAGATTGAACAAGCCCAAATCTAGAAAAAACGACTATACACTGTGTAGCACAAATAGACAAAAGGTGACTGGACTGTCCTACCTAAATTAATCCAAATAATTAAATCAATCACAATCCATTCCTATTTTCAATACTATTATAATATTTTGATAATTTCATGCATAACTTAACATTGGGCTAAAGCCTCGTCATTTTTGATGAACGTCCACTCACTGGTTTGAGGAGGATGACAGAGCTGTTGGACATGACTGTGTGGTCTCCCACCATTAAGTCCAGCTCACTCTTGTCGTCGCCAGCATCTGTCAGGCTGTTGACAGAGCTGCTCTGGGAGCTGGCACTGATGGACATGCTGGGGATTGACTGGTTACTGCCCACACTGTTCACTGTGCCTGTTCCGCATACACTGGGTTCATGCTCCTGGACAAAAGATACAGAAATGTAAAACGATGTTGTAAGTATAGTCTAAGTAGGAAAGGACACAAACGGTGGCATGGGATTAATGGTTGGATAACTCATGCATCCTGTTGAACAGTAGATTAAATAAAGCAATATCAAATGCTTAGGTTGTGAGCTGGGAGAGAAGTGAAAGCGATAACAGAAAACTCAATTTAAACAGCAGTTAAAGCCAGAGTGAGAAGTGGCCGATCCGAGGTTTGGGATTCACCTCATCATCGTCTTGTGCCTCCACGGTAGGACCATTGTGGGCCTCCTGAAACAGAATCTTTTTCATCTTGCGGTACTGAAGGTTGTCTAGCTCCCGCACAGCATCCTTGGTTCGTAGGATCAAGTCCATAACAACTGATTCGGGTCGCTCCCGCTGTACAAATGCATGCTGGGGGAGACAAAAGGTTTGCTAATGAATGACACCAAACTCCATTCAACTTCTACCAAAGGTTCTGATATGTAGTAAGTGGTAGTGAATAACTTGCTATAGTGCCATAAATAAAATAGCTTTAGGTAGTATATTCATTTGCCCTATTGTGAGAGCGAGAACACAGTATTGGCTATAAATGAATCTACAAAAATTACAACTAGGTTTCCTATAAAATTGCTCCTGACATTGACCTTCATTCAATTTCTACCAAAAGCCAATGGCTTTCATTTCCCAAATGTGGCCTATTCTTAGATGGTGTCAAACCTCCATTGTGCTTACCTTTAACAGCTCCTCAGAGTTGGGTCTATCTTGGGGGATTTTTTGAAGGCAAGAATCAACAAAGTTTCGGAAGTAATCCGACCTAAAAAAGAAAAAGGAATGTTAAATATATAAAATTATATTTTTCAAAAATCATAATATGTATGCTAGTTGATAGACTTACCATTCGCTTGCCTGCAGCGTAGGGCTCTCATTCTGTGCAATATGGTATAAGGCACTCATTGCATTCATATTGAATAGTGGAGGTTTCCTCTCAGCTGTAAACAATATGTTCAGGTCGGTATAAAAATAGTAAAAAAAAAAGAGTACACAAGCGCATAAATAAAAACTTGCATCAAACAGGGAAGAGAAAGTAAATGCATAAATGTACATTTCTACACCAGGAAAAAGACCAAAAAATGCTAGGCCAGTCAGAAGACATAAAACAGAAGTTACCTAATTCAATGCAGGTAATGCCCAGAGACCAGATGTCCACCTTTCCCTCGTACTGACCTTCATCCATAGCCAATATTACCTCTGGGGCCATCCTGAAAAACACAAACCAAAAATGTCTTGCACTGTAGCCACACAGCTGGGTATTTTATTTATTCAATAACTCTACAAAGAATCATGAAAATGATCTACTGTGTATAAGGATAGATGAAATGGAACGCTTAAGCACTGCAGCTTACCAATATGGCGTCCCCACAAACGAGTTGGCTGGAGAGGCGATGGAAGCAGAACCAAAATCTGCAAGTTTAACTTGCCCAGGCTCTGCCAATAGGACGTTTCCTGCCTTGATATCTCTGTCAGACAGTGGGTATTAAATATATGGCATTATAGATTTATCCTGCAATCCAACATTCACTCCAGGCACATGCAGCCAGGTCCATGATAATGTAAAACATGCAAATATACTTACCGGTGAATCATGTTGTGAGAATGAAGATAAGCTAAGCCCTGTAGAGCACCGTGGGTAATTGCGGCAATTTCTATTTCTTGTAGAGGTTTCTTGTGAACTGCAAAGGACACACGGCAGTTTCGGATATCAGGATTGCAAACATGAAATAAGTCACATGAAAGACATTCAGAAAAGGTACACTTCATACTTATAACAGTAATCATGAGTTTGACTACGCACCTTCTAGAACATCTGAAGCAGAGCCTAGACAGTACTCCATGACCAGCTAAAAGATAAGATAGAGCTAGAAGTTTATTTCAAATCATCTAGATCTATTCTGAAAAATGTAAACAGCATACGCAATTGTGCTCAGAACAAAGAAAAACAAGGGTGCTCCCCAGAAATAGAAAGGATCTTGCATGATAATATTCACATTCACATTATTGCAATTTGTTAAATAAAAGCCAAAGTTGCAGTTCACTATAAATGGACTACTGATAGCATTTATTTTATTGAGTTTAGCATTTGAATAATAACTATATAATAGCATTATCACCCCCAATAACAATAATAACATTATCATCACATTTACAATATCACAGTTGCATTATTAAAACCTAAAAGAAATCAACAAAAATGCTGGCTAAAAATATTTTCAATTGAAAACAGTCATGAAGTCCTCCCAAGAACCCTTTGTATTCTTTACCCAGGCAGTGTGCTCCCGCAGATAGCATCCTTTGTACTCTATGCTGTTTGGGTGCTGTATTCTCCGCAGGAACTTCACCTCCTTGATTATGTCTTGCCATTTCTGGGAAAATCAAATAGAGAAAAGGGTTAATCTTGTTTTCCTACAAAGATTTCAACAAAAATAAAAGTGCACACTTACTCCCTCAAACTATTAGGTGCAGAATGATACTAAAAAGGTTCCACACTACCAAAGTGACAGTTTCATTGGGCGTCAGGAAATGACAGAGCCAATTATTCAGTGGGATGAAAGTTTTAAGTTGAACCACAGATATAAACTCATAGTTTTAGTAGTAATACATTGTCTCATTAAATATCTAACAGATGTTTCAAAACAACAAATGTATTAATTTTGGTTTACTAGGATCCTGTTAACTAGGGGAAAAACCTAGACAGAACTCAAAACACAGTTACTTGAATGTGACTTAACTTGCATGGCATGCAGTGGAATTTAATTCATGAAGGTGACAAACCGGCAACTCATGTCAGGAAAATGTTTGTCATATTTGACATTATCGCATAGCTCAGGTGTATTACTTATGCATGAATGAAGTGACATACCTCGTTGGATTGTTTCCCACTGTAAGACATCTTCTTGATGGCCACAACTTCCGTTGTGCGCACATCCCTTGCCTGGGTATAAAGTACAATAAGAATTGTATTTTTAAACTAAGCTAAATGTATAACAACATAATAGATGGTAACAAAACATGACTTTGTGCTGGACTAGATAAGTCAGTGGCAATCGTCCTTCTTGCAAACAAAAAATCACAAAAAGGCTTGGAGTATGATATCAGCTCTTGTACTAGGATCAAGGGTGATGTATAGAATGACACTCACAAAGTAGACAGCACCAAAGCTGCCATGACCAATCTCCCGGAGATCAGAGTATAGCTTCTCAGGGTCCTCCTTGAAGAAGAGGTCAGCAACATCGGGGTCCTTCAGGCTCCCCGCCCGGCTGGTGTTGGGCATGCTAAGGAGGGGGGGCAGTGCAGTCGCCGCCAGGGGCTATCTGGATCTGCGACAGCGATGCAGCAGCCCCCACCAATGGCTCATCTGCAGGACTGTGGCCTCATACGTGTTCACACCTGGAGAAGACCGAGAAAGAAGACTTTTAACACAACAATTGGGAATCTATAAAAGATTGAGAGGCAAATTAAAACAATGCCGCGTGTTGGGCACCTACTGTACTTAGCTTACGTCCTTCTACTGACTACCAGTCCACTTTTGGACAAAAAAAAACGTAGATATTAGATAATAAGATTATACACTTTCATTATTTTTGATTTAGCGACGAAAAAAATCTGCTTTATTTGTAGTGATAACGTGACACTACTTGGTGTCATGATACTTTTGCTGGTATAGTGGGTGTTTTCTTTTTAAATATATAATCCTGCAATATAATAGACACAGGTAATAAAACTATCCTGGTGTAGGCTATGCACAACTGCTGATACATATGTTGATAGATCCATTTTCTTTGGGATCACAGATGTCCCTCTGTGCTACAATAGGAGACGCTAGTTATCGTAGACAAGGTGGGCAGGGTACACTGGTCAAGCAGTTTAAACACGACCCGATACTAAGAGTGGGCAATTGGGGCTCTTGGTCCTTTCTGGTGAGCTAGGGAGAAATCAGTTTCTTGTTTCCATAGTAGCAGTGACTACAGTAAGACACCCAGCGAGCTATGCCCTGACCAACTCCCCTCAATCAAACTCCTATTCACTGGTCTGCAGCGCAATGTAGGGCGGAAACAAAGAAATAGTTTCGCAGTTGATAACCTTGTCACACAAAGAACACAGCATTGTAAAATACTCAGTGACGCTGACAATGGGATGACATGAGCTATGCATAGCAGGAACAAAGCATGCCAGTGATAAGAGGACTACTCGTTTGACTTGTTGGACATGGTAAACATTTGCATGCTCTCCTAAGCCCATACCCAACAATACATTCATTCTTGTCACAAAACACTGGTATCGATCATTTGACATAAAATAAAAACACATACATTTATGGACGATATGTGCTGGTTTCACTCTTGAATGATGACTAATTTATAAGAGGCATAAAACAAAAAATTTCCTATATAATTCATTTGTTTTCAAACAAAACTCAAGCCATCAACAAGGAAAGTTCACTGAGCTGAGCCCATGCAGCTCAGATGATCAGCTACAAAACAGACACAGGGCTGATGCCAGAGTCACAAGACTGCTCTTCTCTTGGCCTGGGAGGCTCAACCCACAGTACTACAAGCAGACATCCTTTGTCCCACAACAACGATGGTGACAACCTCCTAGCCAGTAAAAATGCTGCCACAGCCCAATAATTAGCCATGAGATATAATCAGTTTCACAATTGAATTGTACTTCTTTATGACCTTGATGTGTATGCTAGAGTTGGAAAACAAAGTATTGACTGATGTCTAATGGTTTCATTTTTAACTGAAGACATGTGAGAAACTCCTATGATAACTTATGCCTAATTACACTATTGCGTGCCACCCAAGAAACACACAGTCACACAGCAAAAATGCAACCAAACAGGACAACAAAGCTGGCGGGCTGTAATTCCCTCTGCATGCTCTCATGCACTGCATTTTTCAGCATTTCCTGTCCACTCAGCTATTGGGGTGGACTTGGGCCTGATCAGCAATTACTAACTACTATATTCTTTGACATTGCAACATTGTTTAGTTTGCATAAAAATAATAAATATGTCTGGAAGTCAATATGAGACTTAGTTAAGTTACTTAAAGTATTGGCATGAATGTGGATAAAGAGAAAGACAATACATAGTAGACTTAAGATTAGTCTCAAATGCAGAACCCTGCTGTCACAAATCTTAATTAATAAGCACACATATAACGCGCTTTCTATACACGAGTTATTTTTCTTTCACCTCATCCATAGTCATTCTAAATAATGTCAAGGCACCGAAGAAAGATAGGCCTGTTTGTTGCTTTACTCGCCAAAATTTCTGTTTAAGACATTATCAGCTCATTATCTAATGGTTCTATCTACGTTCAATGTTGATAAACAGCAGTTTCATTGTAAACATACCAGTGTAAGCAGTGAAGCAAGCGAGAAACTGTCAGAAAAAATCGATACCATTTACGCATTAACGTCCCAAATTTACAAAGCAGCACAAATATGAATGTAGATATACACATCGCACATATCAATTTAAGGACGTTAATATACATGTTCATGAAATATCGAGTTGTCAAGGGTCAGACATTTAGACAAAGGCCAAGAATGCTGTCACCAGCTAGCTTGCTAAGTATTTGAATGGCACGTTCGTCAAGTTAGTGTTAACTTAACCTACAACATTATTAAAACAAATCCAACATCAGCGTTAACGTTACCACTTATTAGACTAACTTAATATTATTTGCAACTGCTGCTCATGAACGTCTTAAAGCTGATCAATAAAGCATAACGTAACGTTCACTTACTGGAAATGCGCTGATTATCTGTTGTATGACATACACGATACAGGGCACACGCATGCAGACTGAGTTTGCGCTTACTAGCTAGCTAACGTTATGCTATTACTGGCCCTGGCTTGGATAACAACTAACGAAGTTTTTAGTATCACTACCAAGCTTTTTCCTCGTTAAATAACGTAACAGTAACTACCCTGCTAGTTAAGGCACGTTAGTCGTAATGTTGGCAAATTCCATCTGTTACACGTTAGCTTTTCGTGACATGTACAAAAATGTTAGCCTATTAGCAATGCTAACTAACTGTGGTGAGCTAACACATTAGCTAGCAAGCAAACGTCTGCTAACCAGCTAGGCTAGCTGAAACTCACCCCGTTTCTGACAGGCCAGGTTAACGCGTCGTTACAGCGAAGCAGAGAATGTCGTGTGGTCCAATTCGAGACGTGCTTGGCCTTTAAATATGTCCAGTAACAGTACAAAACTTTCCCAGGCGTCAATTGTACCCTTTGCCGATGTTGCCAGTCGACAAGCTGTTAAAATATTTGCTTATAATAAACGTTAGTTTTTTAGTTAAAGTCTCCACCCTTAGAGCCAGCTAACGGGAGTGGGGCAGAATTATCGAATCACAGGCAGGTCCAAAAGATGGCTGCCGCGCGTTCAACCGCCTACCCAGTGACAAAATAGGCCTAAAGCTACTTCTGGTAAAATGCTACGGAAATTCTAGGAAATTAAAATAAAGACCATTTAAGAAACCTCCACACTGTTGGTGCCGTTGGAAGAAGACGTGAGTTTTCTTTGGAATATAGTAATTTTCCTCTAGTTATTATACTATGGTGATAGGGATTTGACTTCCTCTCGCCCACTTTCAGTTGCAGGCCAGTTCTTCCGCCTAATCGTGTAAACTCCCTCCGATCTACCAAACTTCCAGAGGCGGAGAAACAGACGGGCGCAGTAGGAAATCAAATCAACTTTTGTTTTGATGTGCTGCATGTGCGCATATCCATTCTATGATACAAATGTTAATAAATATTAAAACATTTTCTAGCCGTGTCTGTGAATGAGCTAAACATAAACGGTGACTTGGTTGGCTGCAAGACCTAGGAAACATGTAAAAGAAACTGACAGAAGTTTTCTATTTGCACCGTGTGCGTCAGAGCGTCACAAACCCAGCTCAAGCCGCATAATCCAACTTGCCCAGCTCCAAAAGTCCTGCGGCTTCATCTTCAGACCACAAGAACTAAGACTACATTAAAAGTGTCCATCAAAGGGTGTGCATGGTCCTAATGAAAATAGAAAGTTAATGTAGAGGTTAGTTAACAATCTTTTTGAAAAATATTGATGTAATCTTTCTCACCGGTAGATGGCACAACCCCTTCGCTTTACTTTAGAAGTTGACCAATGCGGAATCCGCCGTACAAGCGCGTGGACTGCAAGTGGCAAAAATGGCAGCGGTTGGAGCTCAACAACAGGGGCACAGAGCAGGGGTTTTAAAGCAAAAAAATAAAGGCCATAAACATGGTAAACATCGAACCAAGGGCGAGGTTGAGCGGGAGAATAAAGGTAAGCCATGTTCATGTTTAAATTTGCTAAATATGGCTACTCCGCCGTTGCCTTGTCGTTTATTCTATGAATGCACACGGAGTGGCTGGGGGACACGTGCATATTGTCAGCTAGGATGTGACAAATGCAGTGTAAACAAACAGTCAACAGAATGCAAGATATGCCAGGAAGTTAAATAGTTGCATATTAAAGGGGTTGACAAGTGTTTCAGTACGATGAATCATGGATTGGAATTAGCAAAATTCACATTACTGTGAATTTAACATTTCTATTGTTTTCTTATGTGATGTCATTTTTCAACAGGTAGGGTGTCTGTGACAGTGCTTACAAAAAAACTAAGGAAAGAGCAGCATAAAATGGACAGACGACACAGAGCCAACCAGCTACGAAGAAATAAGAAAGATCTGGTAAATCATAAAAAAATCTGACACTTGTCCAATTGATATATCTTCTCTGGATTGCAAGCAACGCATTTAAGTTAGCTAATTCTGGTACTTATCCTAGGTTCTTACGGAAAAGAGACGTCTGGGTAGCAGGGATGGTCCACCTCATCTGGTGGCTGTTGTGGCTCTTCATGCTGGAGTAGATGCAGGAGCTGTGACCAAAATGTTGCAAGGCCACGGTGCTGGGGGTCTTGTGCGAGAAGACCAGTGTGTGAGTGGAGTTAGTGACAGCTTTGGTCTGGTCATTCCTCGCTTCAAACAGAGGTTCACTTTCCTGCGCCCCAATCCAAGTAAGTAACAAACTGCTTAAAATTGTTTTCAAATTACTGTGCCTCGTACTGTTATTCACCACTTAAGAAACAGTAAGTCAAGAAATGATGGTAGTTTGAAAAACAAAACATGAATTGTATCTTAAACCTGTCCTTTTTCCCCAGCTGACATGCACTCACTGCTGGATGTGGCAAAGGTGGCAGACAGTCTTGTGTTTGTGTTAAACCATACGGAGGGATGGGACAGCTATGGAGACTATTGCCTGACCTGTCTCTTTGCGCAGGGTCTGCCTAGCCATGGTAGGTTTCAAAATTCAAACTGTTTGTTGAGATCATGCAGAGAAAGACCATTGTGCATTCTTAGATGCATACAGAGAGAATTATTTAGACATTTTATCTAGTTTGTTTGTTACCCATTGGCTGATAATAGATGTTGTTTTCCAATAGTCTACAAACTTTGTCCAAAATTTAGACCAAATGCAAATATATTTCTACTGACTGGTCAATCTTGGAGAGTGACATGCCACTTCAGCACATAAATATATTAGTGGCAGAGTTCTTCTTTTTGACATTAAAACGTGTGATAAGTTGTTATATCACGAAGCATCATGTCAGCCGTATTAGTGACAGAGATTCCACTACAGTTTTATCAATGTTTCACAAACTTTGAGTTTTTTGTGATGTTATTGATATGGTTTTAGTTCTGAGCAGATTTGGTCGCTTTCATTGCTACTCTTAGTCTTAAAATAGTCCCACTAGACATAATATTTTCTGTTTACTATCTAATCAATACCTTCCTCTTGTCCAGCTCTGGTGTGCCAGGGGGTTTCAGATGTTCCCGTAAAGAAACGGGTGGAGTCCAGACGAGCACTGATGAAGATAGCAGAGAGCAGGTTTCCTGATGCTCGTCTCTTTCCTCTCGACTCTGAGCCAGAAGCCACTCTGTTGCTCAGACACCTGGGCACCCAGAAACAGAGAAAGCTGGGCTTCCGCTCCAAGCGCTCCCACCTCATGGCCCAGCAGGTCATCTACATCCCCCAGAGCTCTGGAGAGGGCACAACTGGCGTTCCTACTGGCCTTGGGACTCTGTGTGTCTCTGGGTATGTACGCGGACGGCCCCTGCAGGTGGACAGACTGATGCACATCCCAGGGCATGGAGACTTTCAACTGGGACAGATTGATGCCCCAGTAGATCCCCTTACATTCAACATGAAAGCTCCACATCCAGCAAAAACGGGAAAGGCTGGAGATATCGACATGCAGGTGTCTGTCTTTGAAATGCATTGAAATTGAAATGCAGTAAATTAACTTGTAACAACTTTAATTTGAATAATCTGCACCCTACAAGTGCGGGTGGGGCTTTAATAAAGGGCCATCTTGTCCTGCATTCATAACCCTCCCCCAAACCCCGTATATTTGATCTTTACAGGAGGATGCTGACGGGGTAGAGTCAGTGCGAGTGCTGATGAAGTCAGACCCCTGTCGTAGGGAGAGCCTCCACACAGAGGCAGAGGTAGACCCCATGGATGGAGAGCAGACCTGGCCCACAGACACAGAGCTGCTTGAGGCTGAAGGTAAATGCTTTATAAGACAATTTGAAGGTGGACGTGTTGTTGCAAATGTTTTGCATTTACGGGTTTGAAATATGCTAATTATTTTAGTTTAAAGAGGCCTTTGTTTTTGAATGTGGGTTTCAAGTCTCTCCATGCCTTTCTCCCTTGTTGTGAAGATGCCAGAAAGAGCAGACGAGTGATGAAAGTTCCCAAAGGGACATCAGACTATCAAGCCACATGGATTTTAGATGATGGAGCAGAGGAAGACAGCTGTGTGGATGATGACGATGATGAGGAAGAAGTGAATATGTTAGATGAACCCATGGATGGAGAGGAAGAGGACATTGATTCGCAGGTGAGCACCCATCAAATGACTGTCTGTTTTTTCATGTAGGTACCTCTAAGAGAAGGGACTTTAATGCTGGTCACTTGTGTCCCATGTGATGGGAATATGCACAGGAAAGTTACAAGTTTTGCCTTACTACAGCTACACTGTACTACTATTGTGCAGGGTAGCTGTTAAGTGTTTTAACCCTAACCCTCTGGGCTCTTTGTTGTATGGGCATTTAACTAAGCTCAAGTCAGGCCACGGATGTGGTACAGAGGTCCTAAATTCACCGTATCGCAGGGGCAGAGCGGTGCATACGTGACCCATAGTTAGTGCACTTTACTGTGGAGAAGAACTGTTTGTTTTCTCAGTGTCTGCCTCTGGGCTGTAGTGCCAGGCTACTCGCAGCAACAATAGTGTTTGGAGCAGAGGTCCCGAGAGAAACCTCCTGTCTTCCTGCTCTGTGAACAAGGGCTTCCCGTCTGGACAAGAAAATTTATTTTTAACGTCCATGCTTAAAAGGAGGAGGGACATTTTTTCATCTGCAAAGGGTTCAACTCGATTTATTTTCCTAATCTTTATTAGCATGTGTTTGATGTCTAGGGTTAGCACACCGGATTTTGTGGGAGAGTTTAACAATGGGGGAAGTGGTACATTGGATGATAATGATTATTATTATTGCAGCTGGGATTGTTCTAATAGTTCTGAGTCAACCCCATACTGTGCGGATTCCCCCGGCATGTCTGTCTCTCCTCAAATTCACCCTTTGTAGAAAATCACTGTACACGTTTTCTGTACTTTGATTTACTTCCTTGGACAAACATGTTGGCCCATTACTCGAAGTTCACTTTATAAATTGTCAAGGACGCTTGAATTTGAATTGCAAAAAAAGAAAATAATGTAACGATATTATGAACATTGAAACCAAAGAAGATAATGATATGGAACCAGTGTTCTATTAAGAGCTCACAGTTCCTTTGTGCTTCCAGGAATCTGGTTCAGGCAGTGACTCGGAGGAAGAGGAGGAAGAGGAGGTGCAGGAGGAGCAGAGCTCCATAGGGCCAACGGGGGCTGACGCGCGCTATGATGAGCATATCGATGAGGCAGAAGAAGGAGAGGGCCTCAAACGCTACCGGGAAGCCTTGTCCCACGAGATGTTCCCCGATGAGGTGGACACCCCCCTGGACCAACCAGCTAGAACCAGGTGGGTGTCTAAGACCATGAGGTCCATAATCAGCATAGGGATTGCACATCCACAGTACAACAGCGTAGGTGTTTAGGTGATGTTTTTTTTAACAGAGCAGCACACAATAGACTTATCCCTGGAGTGTAAGATACTTCACAACTCCTCATCCAAGGGAAACTCTAAATACAATACTTCTTCCCCCTTTGGCCAGGTTTCAGCGTTACCGGGGACTGAAGAGTTTCCGCTCCTCCCCATGGGACCCCATGGAGAACCTGCCCTCCGACTACTCCCGCATCTTCCAGTTCCAGAGCTTTGATAGGACACGCCGCCGCATACTGGCCGAGGCTGCGCAGGAGGCAGAGGGGGCCGAGGTAAGAAAAACCTTGGGGATGGAGTCTGTGATTTTGACGTTCATATAAGCGCAAGTGTGTTTCAGAGATTCCGTAACTTGATGCTCACGGTCCACTGCTTGTGTCGTCTATAGGTGGGCTGGTATGTGACTGTCCACTTGATTGATGTTCCCGCGTCTGTGATGGAGAGTGTCCAGGCAGGCAGACCTCTGCTCCTGGTCTCCCTCCTGCCCCATGAGCAAAAAGTAAGTGTTTTTTTTTCATAATCTAAAGCGGCACACTCATAATTCTTGCTGTTTTGGGAAAACGATCTTAACACTGCTTTCATTTCATACAGATGTCGGTGATGCACCTCTTGGTGAGGAGACACCCCAGCAACACAGAGCCCATCAAGTCTAAAGAGGAGTTGGTTTTCCACTGTGGCTTCAGGAGGTTCAAGGCCTCCCCCATCTTTTCCCAGCACACCTCAGGTAGGAGCAGAGATGCTCATACGTCTTTGAGCTAGAGTCCAAGTCAAGTCTCAAGTCTTTGGTCGCAAGTCCAAGTCAAGTCTCAAGTCTGTAGCAAAAGCCATCTGCAACCACAGGCTTTTGAGAGAAGAAGGGGTTCTAAGCTTGTGTTGCAGGCTAAATCTTTTTTTCTGAACATAGAGGGTGTCTTAAAAATGTATATAGATGAACAAACGGCAATCCAATCAGAACTAACATTGCTTTATTTTGCCTTGTGTACTGTAAATACATTAACATTAAATAGTAAACTGTAACAGCATTGTTTTGAATACCACTCATATAGACTATAATGGGATCATTGAAATGGCCATTTCAGATTGTAAATGCACCCACAGCTGATTAATCAGCAGGCTAACTATTAATCTACTTTTAATGATCAACCCATCTTCCTCTAACACTGTATGTGGGCTCAAAGCTGCTACTAGCAGGGCTAGAATACCTTAACGTAGATGGACAGTTGAAAACTGCGTTTCTCAGCCTGTATGTTATGCACTTTCGCTAGATGTGTTGGCAGATTGCTTGTGTTTCTGCCTTTCATTAAAAATACTTGTTGCACATGCTGTTACGAGCATTGTCAGCATCATCTCTGGTGAAGTTTAACCATACTTTTGAACGTTTAGTTCTCTCGCCATTGTCATTATATGAGCAGGGTCTATCTCTCTCAGTGCATGGTGCTGCGGTGTGCAAGAGAAGAGCTACACCCGCCCTCGCACACAGGCTTTGAGAGAGAGAGAGCTAGCGAAAATGCATCATAGACGAATATCTTAATCTTGCTAACGTGACCTGCCTGCTAAAGTTTGGTGTGCGCGATTCAGAATCCTTTATTTTGATACCACAGATGTTACATTCAGCTCGTCAGTCGTTTGTTCACGAGTCCCAAATCTGGAGTTCGAGTCGAGTCTCGAGTCATTGTTTGAGTGACTTAAGTGCAACTCGAGTCCGAGTTGCAGACTCGAGTTCGTATCACTGGGTAGGAGCACCTCACAGAGGAGAGGAGAAGATAGGGAAGATAGAGTCTATAAAACCACACAGACTGATTACATTAAATAATTTATTACAATATAGTACTATTAGCTTTTGACTACAGAATTGTAGCGTTATCACTTTGTTTGCAGCAAATGAAAGTGAGGAGTCACCGTGCATAACCTAAACCTCCAAGTTGGGTGCGGGTGTATGCCTTTAGTGCCTGTTTATTTTAAGCTATTTCTTTAAAGGATTACTTTGCTCTCCTGAAAGTAGCAAATTTGAAAGGAAACGTTCCCTGCTGAAATCTGATGCATTCACAGCTGACAAGCACAAGATGGAGCGCTTCCTGCGGCCTGATGCTCCCACTGTGGTGTCGGTGTACGCCCCCATCACCTTCTCTCCCGCTGGCGCGCTGATCTTCAAACAGAGGGAGGATGGTAAGACAACTTTAGAACAAAGAAATTGTACACACATACACACACACACCCCATGCTTTGCCAGCTGTCGACAACTTCCAAATTAGTATTTTGGGTCTTGTTTAGTGTTTGAGCCTGATCATGGTTGGTGTCCCCTCCCTCCAGGAATCCAGGACCTGGTGGCCACTGGCAGTCTGTTGAGCTGTGACCCTCGGCGTGTGGTCCTGAAGAGGATTGTACTGAGTGGAGCCCCCTTTAAGATCAACCGGCGCTCTGCAGTCATTAGATACATGTTCTTCAACCGCGGTAAGCCCTTTGCTGATTCTTGAACGAACACTGCTAACACACAGCTTCCACCTTGTTTGCAATGGTTCAGACACACTTGTACCAGCACTTTGAATTGCTTAGTTATATTTGAACTAAGCCATTTTCTCTCCTTCTGTCTCTTTATTAGAGGACATACTGTGGTTCAAGCCTATTGAGCTGCGGACCAAGTGGGGTCGAAGAGGTCACATCAAGGAAGCTTTAGGTAAGAACATTTTATTAAAAGAAAAGTGTTTTACTTTGATCCAAATTCTGGATGTATCTGCCATTAATCCGCTTGACCATGTCTTTCAGGAACTCATGGACACATGAAATGTGTATTTGATAGTCAGATACCCTCTCAAGATACCATCCTGATGAACCTTTACAAGAGAGTTTACCCCCACTGGACGTACGACCCCTATGTGCCCCTGCCTCTTCCTTGGGTCAAGAGGGAAGGCACTGAAGAGATGGTGGACTCTGAAATGGAATGAACAAGGGGAAAACAAGTTGCCGAGACACATTACACGAGTGAATGAGTAATGGACATGCATGGACAATGATAATGGCAATTCAAAGAAGAGTGGTTATTGTCATTTGTATTAAATAAAACAGAAACATGAACAAGTGCCTTGTTTTAACAGTTAATGTAGAGATTCATGTGTGATCATTTCAGATGCAGTTCTTTCCCCTTACCACTAGATGTCAATAATGTAAAGGATATAAATCATCATGGTTGTTTATACAAGTGGCTTTCAGCGTGGTTAACAAAAAAGGTAAATTAAAAAGCCAAATTAACAATGTAAACCCTTTTGACTATCATGTATTCACAAAGTTTAAATTGTACTATTTATTCTATAGTTTGTAATATAAACAAAACATTGAAAAATTGGTTGTCTTATAAGTTGTGTGCACAAGTCAACTATCAAAATAGTACACACTAGAACTGTGTTTGTCCAGACCCCTGCATGGTGCACATCCCCTCCCACTCCCTGATGGTCTCATTCTGACCTGAAGCCCCCTTTTCACCATCAGGCAGAGTGTGACCTCCGACTTGTTTTCTCCATGGATCCCAAATGCTTTACTGTATTACATCCCTCCCAATCCCATGATTTTTTGGTTCTTGAAAGAATAAATGATTAATGAATTGCAATATTTATCATAGAACTGCTCTCTTGCATGCTTGCAGCTACATGATTCATCCCGTGGCTCAGGGGCTGCACCACAGAGGCATGCCAATATGTCTGGGAAACAAGAAGGTGAAGACTTTGGGTTGGAGAAGAGAACATGATTCAAGGAAGAGGGAGATCGAAAGTTCACCCTGCACATTTTCTCATACTGCCTATTTGATTACGGTGGGAACAGTTGTTAAAATAGAGTAATTTTGCCATATGGCCTTGGAGGCAAGCTTTAAGCCTTGGATGGTTGTGCTCAAACACGCCATTTATTTTCTGCTCTGTTTTTTAAAAGAAAAATATCTAGGCAATGGCACTACAGGGTATAGTGTGCTAAGCAGATCTTGTTGAAAGCTGAAGGGGTGTGGTGGGCCTAGCTGGCAAGTCATTCAAGATCAGGGAAGGGGGAATTCAGTACTTCCACTATGGGCTATATCCATGGAGAAACATGGAACTGCATGACTTTAGACACATACAAAACTATTTTCTCTCACACTATCAATTTAAAACAGATAAACATTTAGTTGTTTGGGAACCAACCGCGTAGTGGTAAGGCAGCATCTAACCTATAAGTGAAGTTTGTTTTTGTCACGAGCCATCGTCAGAAAGAGGTAGTGCTGGTGGTGGAGGGACGTTTGGAGCAGGAATGTTGTGTGGCTCCAAGTTGCTCTGCCACCACACTTAGCTGGCTCCCACTAAAGATCTAATGGCTGACCGGTTTTTCCATTGGATGAAGACAGAAAAAGGGAGGGAGTCAGGGAGAGAGAGGCAGTCAGGAGAGAGATAAGGGAAGAGCGCATGAAATTGTCGTAAAATTTATAAAACTTGAGATTAACTGGGGAGAGAAAAAGGAAGAAAATGCAAAGGGATCCTTAGAATTGTGAAATGAGAATACGAGCTGTAGGAAAAGAATAAAGAGAGAGGTTGAAACGGTGTGGGCGAGGGAGAAGGAGAGCTAGAGTGGCTGGCGTTTATGGATTGCAGATGTGGCGCTGTGGGGTTTTGGCAGGGGCCAAGCACGCCTGAATCCCGCACCGGCTGGGTGGCACCGGGGTGAGAGGGAGGTCACCTTACCGCAGCACACAGCCCATAAAACACTGAGAGAGGGAGGAGAGCATGGGCCCCAAAGACGCACCAGCTAGCCTGGGGTTGTGAGGCAGTGAGGGTGTACAAATCACACACACACACACACACACAAAGTCGGCTACTCACTGTTATTTTCTGGTTGAGGTAAATCATTAAAACCATTGTTATGCATGAATTGATTTGATTGATTATAAGTGCTGTAACGTAGCACAGATAACTGGGACATTCTCCATAAATGCTTTGATGATGTGCATGAAATGGAAAATGTCCACCCTCCTTGTGTCTCAAGACAATATTACAAAAGAAAGAGACCCAACCAAGAACATGTGCTTCAAAAAAGTATGCATGCTGTATATTTTCTTATCTTTGTAACTGGCGCATTCATCTATGTTTCCGTTCACCAAACCATGTTTATTTTTTCAATAATAATCAGTTGATATTAATCAGATGGTTACTATCCACAGTCTAAGTAAAGAGAGGGATTACCGTTGAGGTTGGCTAACTTGACAGAGTGCTCTAAAATCACCGAGAGCTACAATGGCACTCTTCCTCTGCTCCTCGAAAGTGCTCTATTATAACCCTCTGAAACACTTTTTTTTTTATATCAAATACGCTGTTAAATAGCTTCACTCCCCATGATATACTTTTTACCCAAACTGTCTTTTTGTTATCCCTTTATCCATTTCTTGCACCCCCCCTTTCTCTCCCTTAGTTTGGTCCTGACTCCCTGGTTCCTGGGGCCTGGCCAAGGCGTATGTCCCCGGAGGAGCTGGAGAGAAGGGGAAGCGAGGGGGCGCAGAGACGGGCTCCAAAACCACAGCTGCAGCAGCTTCTCTTTTTCCTTTCCTTTCCTTTCCTTTCCTTCCCTTCCCTTTCCTTTCCTTTCCTTTCCTTTCCTTTCCTTTCCTTTCCCTTCCTTCCTTCCTTCCTTCCTTCTGTCCTTCCTTCTTTCCTTCCTTCCTTCCTTCCTTCCCTTCCTTTCCTTTCCTTTCCTTTCCTTTCTTTCCTTTCCTTTTCTTTCCTTCATTTCCCTATCCTCTCCTCTCCTCTCCTCTCCATTCTTCTCCTCTCCTCTCCTCTCCTCTCCTACTATTTTCCTTTCCTTCACTTCATATGAACTGGCCTGGCATACTCCCCAGCTCTGTCATTAATCAGAGAGAATGGTAGTTCAGTGTGTGTGTGTGTATGTGTGTGTGACTGAAGGAGAGATTCTTATAGAGTGAGTGTGTGTATGTGTGTGTTAGTAAGTGTTTATGTGTTTTTTTGTGTGTTCTAATAGAGCGCTGGATGGAATTGGGGTGATGGTGTCGGGACCAGGACCTCCCAACAAAGCTGAAGAGTTCACCCAGCGAGCGAAAGGAGGAGGCTGAAAGACAAAAGGCCTGTTGCACAGCTTGTGACTGTATGTGAGAAGGAGTGTGGACAAAATAAGTGTCTCTGGTCTATAAAATTAGTGTGAAGGTGTAGAGGTAAGTCTGATTCCTTTTTGTGAAACAAATATGTGTTATGACAATGTACATTTTGAGAAATATCTATAATAACAATTTGACAAGGTTCATGTACACACACACGATTGCAAATCAAGGATCATACCAAAGCCTGTCTATGAGACCTGTCCTAAAGTACACTCAAGGTAAAGTATAGATATCATTGTAGACAAAATAAAAGGCTCCCTGAAAAAAAGGCAGGTCACCCAGAGTCCATGACAACCCTGATTGTCCCCACCTCCCCTGAAGCATTACTCCAGAACCCCTTCCACGTAGCCCACTGCCCTCTTTCCCCCTGATTATCCAGGTGGGAACACAAGCTGAACAAATCTAACTACTTCCAACCTGCTCCACTCTCACCCCCCAAAGGGCCTCCCAGAATGCCTTTCTGTTGACATCACTACACAGTCCTGGCAAGCCGATCTCTCTCCTGCTCTTCCCTTCATTCACTCGCCATTGCTCTCCCTGCTTCCTGCCCTCATGATGTCACACACCATATGGTTTTCAATGAGTATCAAGCCGGAAAAGATATTTAGTCCGAAGAGAGGAGAGAAAAGGAGGTGGGTCAGAATGAACACAGAAAACAAAATGTTGCTCTTCTCCCCATGAGTGCCATGCGTGAAAGGTGGAAGGGGGAGAGAAGGGCAGAAGAGAGGGAGTGAGAAAAGAACAACTGCACTGTGTGAGGCTAATGAGGAGAGAGCAGGAAGTAGAGACCATGCGCCACAGACGCCCTCACACAAACACACACACACACACACACACACAGGTCAATATCAAAACTATAAACTTCACAACAAGAAGCAAAGGGTGGAGTTTTGTGCCTTTAAGTTCCGGTCAGGATTCCGTTTTACACAATGAATGCCAAGATCCCAGGCGGACTTGGTTTATGTACTTATTGTACAAGCTAACCGGTTTTTGGACTTGCAATTTATTTAGATGTGACTAAGCCTGATTTAAATGCGATTAATAAAGTCCATTATAGCTCTTGTTCACTGGTAGTATATGAATCTGTTGGGAATCTATTCAAATCTCGCTTTTGTATTTCTGATCTGCTTCCCATCATGGCAAAACACTTGCTTGTCATCTATGCATGCTGATCAAGAATAGCCATCAAATGCACAAAACAGCTCATGTAATGCCAATGACATTTGCACGCCTATACTCTAAAGCTGTCACATAGCAGCTCATTATAGTGATGTAGGAGAGCGGTAGGCGCTACATTTTTAGTGTAGCAAGATAAGTTCAAGTTTGGTATGTCATGGAGATGGGGCGGTTACTGTGGGCTTGTCATGGTCCTTAAAGAAAAGAGGGGCATACTGACTTTACATATGTGGCTGTAAACAGATGGACATAGTGCTCCGATGGTCTTGGTGTCTGGTTCAAGGTGCTAAACTAACTTTGGGCTCTGTCCTCTGACCACATCCCAGACAATAACAGAGCAATAATAGATTGATTGGGAAGTTGTCTGTCACTCACAGGGCAAATTAAAAGGAGGAGGAGCTACGTGCTTTAAAGGACTGCCTTCCCTACAACATGTCTCCTCCTGTCTGTTAAAAAAGAAAATGAAAAAAGGGGTGAGCTGCAGTTACTGTGCCCAATAACTCACACTGGTTCTCGATACACTGTAGCAACCACTCCTCTCTGAAAAGAAAGCACCATGAACATACTGTGCAATGAGGGATAAGAGATGAGGTGTGTGATTTAGGAGGTGTCCGTGGACTGTTAATTGTGTGTAGCTGTTCAACTGCACCAAGTCTGCCTTATCTCCAGCTCTGTGGTCCTGGAGGAAGTGGCCGTGCATGTGGCTCTCTGGGTTGTGTTCCAGCTCAGCTCTCGCTGTCTTAATTGAATCACTGCTTACACTAGGACGCTGGAAACGTGTTCAGTTCATTAAAAGTTCAACGTTTCAGGTTTATTGCACACCAGATTATGTTAAATTGTGTTTTGACAGGTTGAAGTTGAATGTCCACTGTAGGCCAGTGGGGAGAGATTGACAAGAGAGATAGGGCTGTCTGGTAGGACGATATCTGTTCCCTAGAGTTAGATGCACACATATTTAACCATAATCCTTGTATATAACATACTTTCTGTCATTTATTTCTTTGCTTACTTTCAGTGATACATGTATGAAGTTTACCTAATGATTTTCATCAAATAAAACAAGGCCCATTATATTTGTATGTCCCTGCTATATTCCCTTTGTCAAAGGTCATTGTCCGGGCCTACTATGTGCAATAAGAAACACACCAAAGTGAATTGCTCTGTACAACACATTAGACATGGCATATTCCCATATGACTCATACACTTTAAAAACATGAACTTAGACAATTTCAACAATATGCGAGGCTAGATGGCTCATATCCTTTTCTTGCAGTGTTCAACGCACCTTAGCATCTGGGGTTATCAACAGTTCATCATAAACTGGAAATGAGAGACAATACGTCCCTCCGCCACACCAGAGCTTGGCTGATGGCTTACAACACTAATGACAGCAGCAGCCTCTTGAGTTTAGATTATTTTCGGAGGAAGACCCTGGATCACTAAACTGCCAGCCGTTATTGTTATCAAAAGGCCACGTGAATAGCCGTCCCTTTGGTAAGTGCCTCACTCTCAACATATTTTTAAACAACAACAATGATGGTGGAACAATTAGGGTGAAAGACACTATAATCTACCACCCCACTTACACCTGGGAGAGTAAGACAATGGGAGGATTGCACTTTAGAAAGTCAGGGCAATTTACCTCAGAGGCATCAGTGCCTGTTGCATTTCTTCTGCATTTTGCTACAGCCAAAATTAATGGAGAACATTCTGGTTAATGCAGATTTGACTTGTTGAAGCTTGCGATTTACAGAGCTCATTATGAATAATATGAAACAGACTGTGGGCAATCATCACCTTGAATGGTTTGAACAGTGCAGTTTACCATTCAAAAACAGAATAACCCATAGAAGGTAGACCTTACTTTTTTCTGAATCATCACTGATTTCAATACAATACATGGTATTCTCCTTTATTCAGTGTTCTATTGGTTATACGTTTTCGACAGCAAGTGCATTGGCAAAACACTTTAACGCACTACAGGCTTTTACACAGTAAACACCATTGGATGTCGCTGTACGCACATCCACCCGAAAAGCAACGCTGGTCCGATCGGACCCCAACTAAATCTTAAGAGGCATCTGATAGTCTGTTGCACGTGAAAAGTAATAGTGTGTATGTGTGTGGCAGACCGGGTGATAACAAATTGTGAAAGGAAGCAAGATAGAGCCTTGCTTTTAACGCGAAAGTCATCGGTGATAATACTCGTACATTTTGGACATTCCTGGCTGGAAGTCTTAATGGGGAGACCCCGAGAAGGAAAGCTCGCTAACGGACACGGTACCAGACATGAGTCCGAGGTACGTCGATAGCAGGGGTGCGATATTTCTGTGCAATGCGTATTGTTCGTGATTATTCAAGGCGAAAATATCATTGCTTTAGGCATGGTGCTGACTGCTGTGTCTACATGTACAATCATTAATTTATTCTACTTTCCTAAAACTAAAGTTCCACTGAAGTTGCCATGTAAAGACAGGCGGGACAGGGACTATTAGAACATATAAATAATGCATAGATGCCTATCAACATATCTATGTATTTTTTTCTTTTTAAAAAAATAATTAGGCCTGGGCAATTTCTGAAATACTTATTTCAAGAACATATCAATTGGCTGTAAAATATATATTGTTTAGCATTATAGGAATTCTTAAAGGAATAATCAACAGGAGGCATGTTTATTATATTGTCAGTGAGCAATTATATGACAGTGAGTGAATGTGATGAGGACAACAACAATAAAAACATGGAGTACCTTACATGATGGATAGACTTGGACAGTCTTAATTGTTGGAAGAAACCCTTCTGAGGATTCATCTTTACAGTAGGCTATATTTTACATAGTGAGACCGTCATCCCATTTTAAACTATAGGTATAGTTCTAGCCACGAACAAGTTGCACATGGTCTAAGTCGTTGATGAAGAAGGCAAGTTCTTCCTGTAATTCATCAAGGTCTTTAAGCTATTGATTCAGCATTCAGGATTAATAAGGATATTACGCTATAAACCAATTAGTACTAGTTTATACAAATACCACAGGCGAGGGCTATGACTAGACACTGGGGCGCTAGGTTTATGTCCTAACGTCACCTGGTGCTTAACACCTGTATTGAAAACAAACCAATTGAACAACAGAGATTGAGAATAACAGTATGTTATACTAGCCCTTTTATTAATTTATTAGACAAAATACTGCCCTCTGAAAATCGTCTTTATAATGAAAAAATCTGAGCTGTGTGTGATATACGGTAACTGCCTGTCTCTTTAAGACAAAACTGCGATGTGTTGTAAAGTTCAAGTTGGGGTCACTTGAAGTTCCTGCCCTCGATTTTACCTTTTAGTTTTATTATAGACTGACATCACACGGTCCGTTAAAACACTTACGGCGCATAGAGGGTCCATTATCATCTCGGTACGCGTTATTGCCTGCACACAAAAATAGCAAGGGAAATTACAAAAATAAAAAAAATAGGAGGAACTGATGCTGTAGGGCTGCTAAACACGTATTTTTTTTGTAAGACGGGTTAGGAGAGGAGGGCCAGAAAAAGGGGGAGGGAAGTGGGTGGGAGGACGAAGAGCATCAAGAAATTCATAGCAATTAATAATAAAAAGAGTTGGCAGACGTGCTTGGAAAACTGGCATGGTTTTTGGAGGCTGGCAGTTTAAATTTGAAACGTCAGAAATGACTCCAAAAGACTGGTGAGATGATCATTAAGGGAGACTTAGATCGGATGGCAGAAGAGATCGGGCATCCAGGTAGGCTAATATTCAAATACCCAGCTTGTCTAGGAATTTAGAAAAGGGAGATAAAACGTTTATTGCCGTCAATGCCACAACCATCGGTTGGTATTTTTTTTCTTGTGGTAGGCTACTATGGGTCCAAGTATTTTGGAAATAATCTACATTGGGCACTTTGTGCTGCAGATTCAGACCATAAACTTTTAGCCTATAAGGTGGACGTTTACTTTGTGAATTGCTGCCAATTGTTAGTAAATGGGTGCTCATTAGATAAGTATACCTCACCTTTAATTTAATGTGTTTTTGATGTGTGGTTTTAGAATGATCCGTAACAATTATATTTCTTAAATTATCTTACCAAATGCTTTAATGGACTATTTTCTTAAAGACCAGAAATAAAAATTAACTCAGGGTAAGAAATTTGTTTTGTAGTAGACCTATATTGAGAAATCGAATAGATAATCTTTTCACAGAACTGAGATAATGTATTGTGTTTAACAATCGATGCATTTTAGTGCCATGACAATAATTTAGTGCGGTAAATTTAACAGCATCCTCACAATCGAACAGAGCAGTGTGACAGATGACTTTAGTCAGTTGTAAATTAAATCGTTGCCTATAAGCATAATTTATACGTAGACCCTTTGATATTATATGCAATGTAGTGTAAAGTGCTATTTAATTCAGTTCATGGTACGTTATAGGCTAAAATAAAGGCTACTGATATGTTGGCCTGTAGGCTAAATCCCACTGTAGGTCACTTGACATGTTTCAGAGAAACAGATGTCTGTTACACCTTCTTGATTTCTATGAGCGCCACTTGCAGAGATGTAGTGATTTCAGCGGATATGCTTTGCCATGATTCGGGTCTTCGACGTTTCACGCGTGTTGATGTCTCGTGGTTTGCCTAAAGTTCGGACAAGTGAAATAAATTATTAGGATGGGATTTAGACTAAAGTATTACAAATGTACTAAGACTATACTTTTTTTGGTACGTTTGTACTTTTTTTTCGGTGCAAGTTATAGTGCAGGCTATTTTGTTTGGAGCTTTAGGTTACATTGCAACAGTTGCAGACGAATTTAACCAATAAGCCATTATTGCAATATAACAGAAGAAAGAAATCCTTTCTTTGGAGGGGGCAATTCATATCAGCAGTGCTCTGGCCGCTTCTGTCATACCTGTGCCATACAAATTGAACATTGAACCAGCCATCAGATGAAGACCAGAAAAACAGAGACAAATTTGTTAATTAAATTTTTGTGAGAGCTGCATAGCTCGATAGTGTCTCAAAGTGTATTGTTCGTAAAAGTCTTCGAGCTAGATTCATGAATGAAAATTCCAGTCCAAGTGAGGGAAAAACATTTGCAGCCCTTTCCCAACCGCACAGTCAATCACAATTATTATATTTTAAACTCAGTTTAAGGACTATCGGTCTATATATTTAGGAAATGTTTTTAGCCTGTTCCTTTTCTTTGTCAAACAACTGTCTTGTTCCTTCCAAGTGACCGTGCAACTGTCCCATAGCCTGCATGCATGTCGCGCACAATGGCTTCCTCTAAAAGCCACAAGCTTGGTTTTAATTTAATACGGTTTTATGCTCAGCTTCGTTTATACCCCACATCCCGGAAAGTAAACGTTATTTGGCATATAATGTTGCTTCTCTGTTGGAATGTGTATACCAATTTTTGCAGTACAAATTTAACCTGTACACCAGAGCATGTTTAATTGATTGCATTAATGCAATGCTAAACATTTAATAACATGTATCTCTATAATGGTATAAAGGTTAAGAAGCATAGAAAAACTATGTTTATTTATTTATTTTTTATATGAAATCGAAATTGTACTCTTCTAAGCATACTAGTAAGAGCAGTTCAAGGCGGGGGAAGCCAGGAGGGTGTTAACCCCGAAGAGACTCCCCCAATAGAAAGCAGGCCTCTCCCCTTATCAAAGAACCAAAAATGAGAGACAATTATTAAAAGAAAAGAAAATTGCTTGGTACGTTATAAGCCCAACATAGATAAAATTATACATTTCAAAAGAAGCTATGAAAGCTACTTTCGTTTCACATCTTTCTCCTTAAATTAGAAATGTATGAAGCATCTCAATAATTATGTAAAATGTCCAGCAGTAAAAAAAATATGTAATGCTCATTGCCATTTGCAGGTGATACAGGATTAATTGTTTTTAATACACAACATTTATGACAGGTTTCAGAATGCCCCCTATTTCCATGTTGTTTTAGTGTGCATTGAAGTGCATGAAAATTATCTGTGGTTATATGTAATAATAGTATGTGTCAACTTTTATGAAAAGTTTCAATTTCTTGTTTTAAAATAATAATAGATGTTAGTAAAAGTTCTGTAGAGATAAATAATTTTTTATAAAAATTCTGAACATGAAGTTCTCAGCTAACCGCTATTTTAAAATGAGAACAATGTACATTTTAGCAAACAGATATTAACAAACAAAATCTTTAAAACCAGGGGAAGGATCGAGACAGAAAGAAAGAGAAGACACGGGCCGACACTGAAAGCGTTTGAGAAAGATTATATGTCCCTTTGCAATCTCATGCTCCCTGTTCCTTTTGCTGGGAGCATATACTCTAGGAAATAAACAGAAGGAGGATGAACTTGTGTCTGGAAGACCATGATCGGATATATTTATTTAGTCATTTTTTCCCATCAGTAAGACTGAGCCCTCGGGGACCTTTACAAACGGTTTCATCTCATAAGTAAAGTGTCTTCAGACACCAGTGTTTGAACAATACATCCGGCTAAATTTGTACAGTTAATATTGTTTACTTTAGTTCTATGAAGAACAATACACAAACGTGTGTGTATGTGTGTGTGTGTGTGTGTGTGTGTGTGTGTGTGTGTGTGCGTGCGTGCGTGCGTGCGTGCGTGTGTGTGTGTGGGTGGGTGGGTGGGTGGGTGTTTAAATTAGTGTGTCCTAGACCTTCTACTTTTTCCGTGGTATTCATCCAGGGGGCTCAGAGTGCCTTATATGACTGGAAGGAGTGGGAGCTCCTTTAAGTATCTTTTTTTAGATGTGTCTTCTTTACAAGTTTATACCTGCCATTCATCATACTTGCAATGCACTCACTCCTGCTTTGTTTAAAACGCTGCACACCACCTCTGAATTATCAGGTAGCCAGCATTAAAAAAAACATACTTAGTTATATCTCTGTGATGTTCTTCATTTTCCCTTTTCTCTCACTCTCTCTCGCTCTCTCGCTCTCTCTTTATCTCTCTCTCTCGCTCTCTCTCTCTCTCTCTCTCTCTCACGCTCTTTATCTTTCTGAGAGTTTCTTCATAGGAAGTAAATGTGTAGATTTGAGTATCCGATAATGACCAAACCATGCATGGCAATTGCACAATTTTTGTTGGGTTTAGCAAGTTCATTCTATAATTTCACACAATTTGATTTCTTATATTAGATGGTTGTGCATTCGCTTGCCATGCAAAGATGACGATGAATTTTATGTTAAATTAATACATTCTGTAAAGATGCATCAAAAGAAAAGAAGTACTCTTTACAATCAATGGACCAATTTTGGTAATAGGAATTCATGTTCCGCGTTTTTTTATGCACATTGTTAATGTGCTTTATTGAAATCCTGGCCGCTACATCATATTTATAGATATCTGTTGTTACAGGTGGCGGTCTGAAGACAATGCTGGACGCCATGGAAGTCCCAAGTCATGCTAGGCACCTCCTCCTGCAGCTCAACACCCAGCGCACCAAGGGCTTCCTGTGTGATGTAATCATTGTGGTGCAGAATGCCCTCTTCAGGGCTCACAAGAACATTCTGGCTGCCAGCAGCCTTTACCTTAAGTCCCTGGTTGTCCACGACAACCTCATTAACCTGGACCACGAGATGGTGAGTCCGGCTGTCTTCCGGGTCATTCTAGATTATATTTACACGGGCCGGTTAAACGACGGAGACTCCTCCTCCCCTACGGAGCCCGGCCTGGCCGCTGTCCTGGCGGCAGCCAGCTACCTGCAACTGCTGGACCTCGTGGCTCTGTGCAAGAAGAAGCTGAAAAGAAGTGGCAAGTACCCTCTCCGTCCACCCTCTGTATTCCCTTATGGCAAAATAGTGCCTAATAGTATGAGTGTAGCCAGTGCTGGCAGGTATAGGGTTTCCCCCCCTGTTATTCAGTCCTGCCCTCCAGGAGGCATGGTGAACAGCCATGCGGCTCGAGCTCCAGCGCTAGAGGAGCTACCCCCCCATCACTTAGCCATCCACACTGGGGAGCTGCATGCCCCCACCCAGAACTCTCAGGTGTACCCTTCCTCCCAGACCCTGTTGCCGGCCCAGCTCATCCCAAGGCCAGCTCATCTTGAGAGAAACTGCTCCCCCATCTATGGCCTGGACCTCTCCAAGAAGAGCCCCAGCTCTCAGTCCCAGCACGTGTCCAGCTCCCACCCTCCCCTGGGCCACACGTTACCCCATCACGAGGAGGAGAGAGACGGGCCTCAGAGTGGCCACACCAGCCCCATGCTGGGACGTAATAGAGGAGCCTCCTACCCAATGGAGAAGATGGAGACATCTGAACAGGCAGACTGTCTCCCCCCTCACCCTTACCCCCACCTGAACCAGTCGCTGGGCCCGCACCTCCCCCATCTGCACCGCTCCAGCTCCCAGGGCCCAGACCACTACCCTTGCCCCCCCAGCCCAGACACTCCCACCGAGGCCGGCGAGGCAGGCCGAGAGATGGGGAACACCTACTGCTGGGTGAAGCACGAGCGAGCCACCGAGGACGAGGAGGACGAGGAAGACGAAGACGACGGGGTTGGCAACAGGGACCGGGAGAGCCGTCATCACCGACACCACAATCACCACAAGGCTGGCGAGGAGAGCGAAGGCGTGGACGAGAAGAGCGGCTCAGGCAGCGAGGAGACCGGCAGCAGCGAGGGCCGCCCATCCCCCCCCGGGCCTATGGGGAGGTTCCACCTTCCCTATGACCCCGAGAGCTTTGGGGACAACCTGTACGTCTGCATCCCCTGTAACAAGGGCTTCCCCAGCTCTGAGCAGCTCAATGCACACGTGGAAACGCACACAGAGGAGGAGCTGTACAGCAACTCTGGCGGGGAGATGGGGAGCGGCAGCAACGGCACAGGCAAAAGCAGCGGCGTCAACGGCTACGGGGGCCTGACGGGCGGCAGCAGCCTGCACAGCCTGTCCCACCTGGAGAGCAAGTCCAGCCAGGGCCTCTCCTCGGGGGCCCTGGGGGAAATCATACGGCCCTACCGCTGCTCCTCCTGTGAAAAGTCCTACAAAGACCCCGCCACGCTGCGCCAGCACGAGAAGACCCACTGGCTGACCAGGCCCTACCCCTGCAGCATCTGCGGTAAGAAGTTCACCCAGCGCGGCACCATGACGCGCCACATGCGCAGCCACCTGGGCCTCAAACCCTTCGCCTGCGACCACTGCGGCATGCGCTTCACCCGCCAGTACCGCCTCACCGAGCACATGCGCATCCACTCCGGCGAGAAGCCCTATGAGTGTCAGGTGTGCGGGGGCAAATTTGCCCAGCAGCGCAACCTCATCAGCCATATGAAGATGCACAGTAGCGGGGGGTCGGCGGGCGGGCTGATCCCCGACGGCAAGCTGAAGCTGGACTTTGCCGAGGGGATCTACCCTCTGAGTAAATACGCTGCCGAGCACCTGGGGCTGAAGCAGGAGAAGGCCTCGGAAATCCTGGCCCAGGCCCAGCAGCACATTGAGAGCCTCTACCCGCACTTGGGCCTCACCCATGACAAGATGGAGATGCTGGTCCAGCCTCTGCCCCCTCCCCCACCCTCCCTCTCGGATGGGCACACCATCGGCCGCTACTCCCCAAGCTAAGACCCCCTGGCCAGTATCCATGGCTTCCACCCAGAGGTCTCTGTGTAAACACATTTTACAGTATTTTACCGCCGTTCACCTCAACTCCATAGCTGCACCTCAGACTGAGACCAATGGATGTTGGTCTTTGAATGCACATAAACCTGTGTAGACTTCTACAAGTGCCTTCCTTTGCCCTCTATGAATTTTTCAATTCCTCCTATTAAGGGAGTACTGCTATATCTTGACCAAGGAACACTTTCTTAAATAGTGCATTTTTTCTGTGTAGTGTTTGTACAAAAAACGTTTTTTATCAAGCCATCGAGCCAAAACCACAAATTGATAACAAAAATGAAATGTATTTATTTTTTTGTATGTTGTGAAGATCCAAAGAGAAACTGTTGCACAATAGATTTGCAATCAGACCCTAAACCTGTGTTTTATCAAGTAATGTAAATGTACATAAATGAAAAAAAGCACACAAGGACAAGATTTATGGCTTTTTGGTTCAGACCTGAAAGGATTTTATGGGGGAAAAGCCTACTCTTCTGGACTTTAAAGTTATTCTTTGGGGTACTTAATAGTGTTTGTATCTCGCTTTTCAGCTTTATCCCAAGATGCTCCTGTTAAACTAGTCACAAGAAACTGACAAAACAATTTTAGTTTCAACATGCATCTGAAGTGAACTGGCGTTATTTTGCCCTCGCTGGTAGTCAGCAACACATTCTCTCAATTTAGTGTAAATTAAGGCACATACTGCTATTACGTGACATTAATAGTAGCTTAATCATTCTTCCACCCGTTGCCATAACCTTTTGAACCCATGACCTTTTTTTATAGAAAATAGAAAGTGTTTAATTTTGACTGTGATCTCACAACTGGGACATACCCAAAGGATGACACGCTAATCCCATGTTCATGAGCATAGATACATCCCGTGGTTTAGACTAAGAATGGGCGTAGCCTCGGACATTGTGTAATATTTACAATGGTGGGAGCAGCTGTGTAACACGCTAGAGGAGAGACCCTAGAGGCCATACATGGCAGAATCAATTATACACCAATCAGGTATTGTTTCTAAACAGTTAAACAACTGGTCATTCCAGTGCTGGCTGAGGTTAAAGAGCCTTTAGCCGTCCTGCTATATTTGACAAATAATGACAAGTAATTTTTTTCCCTTCACGGTGCCACTTTTTAAAAAACACGCAATTTATTGCTCCCTCTCTCTCTCTCTCACACACACACACACACACACAAACACATGGGCTAGGAGCTGCTAATGTGACAGCGATATGAACATGATAGCGGTTGTCTGACGAGTGAGCAGCACACTCCAGCTGCTGTGCTCCAGTAATCCCTGTGAAATCTCTCTTTCTCCCCGACAATTCACACTGCCTGACGGCCTTACTCCACATTTCATGGCTGCCATTCTACCCCTCTGATCCTCACATTAACCGGATACCCCACAGCAAAGAAAGTCTCCCGTCATGCCTCCCTCTGCTAGTGTCAAACACAGCAAGGGGTATAGCATGCCTCTATATCAGCTATAGCAGGAGTCCCCTAGAGCACTTAAAAGATTTTGGGCCTTGTTTAAAAAAAAATTTTTTTCGCCTGTCAAATGTTTTTTTTTTTCCGTCCAGAGACCATGGTGGCTTTTTATTTGTTTCCACTTACGTTGGACCTTGTGTAAGATTTGAATTTTTTGACCACTATAGTGCCAATGCCAACCTCAGTGGATGAATGTGAAGACAAAAGCCATGAATGCACTGTGACAGACTTGGTGAATCTTAATGCCTTACACATGTTTTTAGGATTTTAGGATAGAAAGTATTCCCAATTATTGTGGTTGTTATAATTGTGTGGCCGTAATATAGGGGCTTTATTTCTGTAGCATATAAGCATATCAAAAATGTTATATTCTATCACATAATTTCTTCTTGCAACTTCATTTGATTTTAACCAAAGCAAAGTGAAACTGGTGCTTACCTCAGGACTGAACCCAGCATGGGGACATTATGCCTTAGCAACTCAGCAAACATGTAATACACAAACAGTCACACACACACACACACATACACACCTAATGCCTTATTTCCTAGAAGGACAGTTGTCCGTTTTTAAACCTGTGGTTATTTTGTGTAATTTTGACTTGCTACATTATGATTGGTGGAGAGATGAAATGTAAGATTTGTTTTTGTTTTGTTCTCTTTTTATCTTATTATGTAATGTAAATGTTTATTTTTATTGTCCTCAAAGAGGCTGTGTTTGGGTCTGACCAATGCCATTATTATGATTAGACAAAGTCAGTCTGGTAGTTTTACTTTATGTAAGCAATTGATTTGTACCTATGTCTGGTTTCCATCATCATTTTTAACCAAAGGAATAACTTTGTGACGTCTTTTTGTCCAAAGTAGGCGTGATGTATTTATCAATATTTTTCCTAAACAGATAAACAGATACTTTACTGACATGTAATCTGAACACCAGACTCAAGTTGTTGGACTCGTTTCTTTAGAGGGGGCTCTGTGACCTTCTGATGATGCTGTTCAGACTGAAGTTGTACATACGTATATACACAAACACAGAGAAAGCCAGCTTGTTTTGGACAGCTGCAGATACAGTGTTCCCCAGCAGCTTACGTGGAACACTGACATCCGTAATTTCTCTTTCTAAGGTAATTGGGCGAAATATGTTTAAAACCGATAGGGCTGTTGTTTTAACCAGCCTCAAACCTGACATGTGAAATTACTACGGCAATGGGCTGTGTGACAGCATTCATGGATAGCAAGAAGATCTTGGACAACAGGCCAGCTAACACACCAAGAGGCCATTCTTGTAGTCAATGGTGGGAATCTAAATTTCCAGACTGCTCCTCTCCCATTCATTAGTTTACTTTCACTGAAAGTCTATCTTCTACTTTCCGTTTCTCGCACAGTTAAGACAAGAAAAAAAGTTTTCCACTGCCACTTCAAATCTGTGCAGGAAGAATGAAAGTGATAATGTCAAGTATTTCTTCAGGCGCTCTGTTTTGAATTTGGCTACTGGAGCGCGTATGTTTGTGTGTGTGTGTGTGTGCTTGTCTGTCTGTCTTTGTATGTGTGCGTAAAGTGAGAAGGAGAGTTTATCTGTTGAAAAGGAAGTTTTGGGTTGTCTGCTTGTGTGACAGTATGCTATTTGAGTATATGAATGGCTAGTAGTGCATGCTCTGGGAATGGTTCTGGTGTGAAGGAGAGGGGTTGAGGAGCGGGAAGTGAACTGTTGGCTCGTCTGTGGCGTTGAGCAGGATGTGCCGTGTGTTTCTGCTCAGAGCCAGATACGGAGAAAGAGATTGGGAGGGAGAATAGCATAGAGAGCTCAGCGGGAATAGCCATTGTCTCGATATAAAAGACGGCTCAAACTTCTAAAAAACTCTCCATTAAAAAAAAGAAACAACTGAGACTGTACTGTGTCATCTTTCTCAGTTCCTTCCTTAAAATAAAGCTGTTACATTTGGTCACTTTTATTCTGTTCTTGCATTTAAGGAAATTTAGAAACATTTTAATCAATCTCAGTAACTTTTTGGGGGGGCCTTATTACGTTAGTCTGGAGCTTCCATGCTACTCTTAAGTGCCTTATTTGTTCTTTACTAAATTAAATGTTGCCTCATAGGAAAATGAATAATTAAATAAGCAATATTAATTCAGTGCAGACCTGCCACTTTTTAGTCCAATGTAAATAATGTTATAGTTTTTTTAATGATTCTTTTTGAAAAATTATATTCTGATGTAAACTTATGTCAAGACCAGTGATTTGAATCCTCGTTATTACAAATGACAGACCTTCGGGTCAGCCTATTGGAATGTGCCTTTCAGTTGTATGGTGTTTCTGAGGTAAACTATGTTAGCGTGTGTGGCTTTGCTTTACGCTCACAGTGCACCTGTCCATTTGTGTGCTTGTAACGCCTTTCCCACAGTTGAACAGGGCAAAGTGGAAGGGAGGGATAGAGTTGACACGTTCAAGAGCCTTTATTACAAGCAGCTGCCTTAGATTTATTCCCCCAAACTGCACTTTTCTGGAGAAATCACTGAATTATGATTTTTATTACCCTTGTGACCCCCTAAAACTCCCCTCAATCGCCGCTCGTCTTGCACTTTGCTTCCTCCTTTTCCTCCCTTCCTCTCTTTCCCTGCTTAAACCACTGGCCTCCCTCTTTTTCCTTCCCTGGTTACCTCAAAGCTCTGCTCTCCTCTCACCTCCGTCTCCCTCCTCTCGACACTCAGCACGAACCGCCAGCCCTCGCCGCCCACTCGCTCCCCTTCTCCCATGATCAACTTGCTTCCAGCTGTTTTTCATGCTGAAGAAGACAGTTGTCTAAATGTTTATGCGAACAACTACTTTCTTTTTCTTAACGCCCTGATCGAGTTCCAAAATGAACTTCTTGGCATGTGGTAAAATACAGCGGGATGACGGGCTAAATAAAAATTCTTACAAGGCTATTCAGTTTTACTTTTCATGTCTTATAAGATTAATCACAAAGGAAGATTAAAGACTGCACATGGTTAAGAGAGGAAATGCAAGACAATTTGAGGGGGAAATATTCAGGGGAAACTATGCTTCGAAAGAGGACGGAGAAGTAAATATGATGAGAGCATCAAATTGCACAATTGAGCAGACAGGACCATATCTCCACCTGCCAAGTCTTGTGCTAAGACAGAAAGATTGAGGAAGAGAAGGATAAAGAAATAGCTGAGAGTATGAAAAGGGCAAACAAAAAATAAGGGAGCGAGATAGATGGTTTTGCATACCAAAGTCATAAACAAGCTTAGAGAAAACGAAGTGTACTTAGTATTACATGCAGAGTGTAGTAACTCAGTTTTGTGTTGCAAACTTTAAGGAGATTTTATTTTCACACAGTGTTTCGATTTCTTTCATCTTTTTCTTTTGTATTCTTTCATCTGGGGTGGGATACTACAAGTCATTGTCAGGCCATCATTTCAGTGTGCCCTAAGGCCTTTCTTCCCACACTACTTTTCAGTTATACCTCAATCAGCAGATGACAGACAAGACAGGATAAGGCTGTCCATAGTATATTTTGCTTGGAGTGCCTGGGCACGCCTGAGTCTTGTCCCCAGCAACTGAAATGCACCACGTATCTGATTAGCAAACAATATGGAGTCTGTAACTGAAATACCATGTTGCCCATCCGGTGATGATGCGTCATTTTCTTTTTATGTTACTGCTCCTAGTGATTTAACCAAACATTTCAGTGGAGTGCAACAAAACGACGGTGCAAAAACACAAGCCGTATTTGTGAAGCGTAAACATTGTTATTGCGCGATTTTGATTGCATCCCTGGCTCTGATAGCTATGCATGATTTCACATGAATAAACACATACGGTCACACACACACACACATCCACTCACGTCCACACAGCTGGTTGGCAGACTGTCCTGTCACTGTTCACTGCTGGCTGTTCCACATGAGGTCAGATTTAGTTAGGCTGCCCTGCTCCTTTTGTACTGTCAGTCCTCGTAGAAAAAGCCATCACCAAAGCCAAAGCACCGTTACTGACGGCTGAGTGGAGAATGTCACAGAGCCCCAGGGCTACACACACACATCTGCATTCATCTGGAAAAGGCAGTTTTGGGGCTATGGAAAATACATTTGTACACAGAATTGATGGATTATGATCTTGTAAAGATTACAAAGATGTTTGCTATGCAAGTGGAGTTCTTCTGTGGTAAAAGGACACTAGAGTTCAGCAGTTGATTTGCCACACACTGTGAATTACACTGATGAATCGAGTACAGGAGACAGACTCCTCACTGGATATAATCCAAGTCCAATAATTATGATATGGTAATATTATTACTGATTTGAATTTATTAAATTTATAAGACAAGCTCCATGGCTACATCTTAAAATTTCAGTCTGTT
>JAVQIZ010034387.1:125000-130000 GCA_036023535.2 Galaxias brevipinnis
TGTCCCACTAAAAGTGTTTCTCAACAGAGCCGTGAAACGCAGCTTGGAGGACCTAATGCAGAGTGAGTGTTGCCTGAGGTAATTTACAAATAGGAATAAAGATGTGTTGATTGTGTCTTTATTGCACTCATTGGCTGCTTCTCAGAGCAACTGAGGTTTACTCCAAGCAGAGTGGCGATGCACGTGAAAAGACAATGGAGGGCACATCCTTCATGAAGGTCATTTGGGGCGACAGTGAAATATGGCCTCTATTGTCGGGTTGCAACTCAAAATCTGGACATATTTTGTAAACAACGTGGACCAGATTAAAACAACGATGGGATGTGTTTTATCTCAGGCTTATTCAATTCGAAAAGGCAATTTCACAAAACTTCAGATGACATCGGCTAGAAGAGTCAGGAACGTCACCGTAGACGGAATGAAAAGCCAGGGACACGTAACGTGTGAAGGAGGCAAAGATGCCACAGGAGCGCATGCCGTTGTTCAAGTTTTCCCTTACTCTAATCATATCTGATGACTTCCTGTTATATCATCACCTTTTCTATGGGTGTCTCACAGAAAGGGTGTACAATGTGTCGACGTGAATCCTACCCCATTGTGAGTGTGTGTGTGTGTGTGTGTGTGTGTGCTCGTCGGTTGAGGTGTGCGAGTAAATGGGCATGAGTCATCGACAGTCCGGGTCCAGCCAGTCCTGCCCTCCAGTTTACTGGCACGGGCCTTCTGTCTGTGCTAAAAGTCACGTCCGAGGAGCGGGAGTGAAGCCGAGAGAAAGAGGGGCGGAAGGAGGGAGGGGGTGTAAGGGGCACAAGGGGCAAGACACAGGAAGTGGCGAGGGATGAAGAGCAGGGAGACAATGTGATGCACATGGGGTGCTGAACCGGACCGGAGAAAGAAGGGGGGGGGGGGGGATTGGGGGAGAAGGAGAGGCGGGAGAAGAAGAATGTGGGCAGAGGCGGATTGAGCCTGCCGAGAAAGCAGGGGCTGGGGGAGCGAGGGGGAGCGAGGGGGTAGAGGGTGTGTGCATCTGGCACTGGGAGGCAGGGAGAGATAGCGTGGGCCAGGCTGGCCGGACGTGTGTGTTTGTGTTTCACTGAGGAGGGATGTCAGACACAGAGACCCCTCACTGGCTCAGCTCTAGTGCTGGAACCCAGCCATGCAGAGATGGACATGCACGCACGCACTCTCTCACACACACACACACACACACACAGAGAATGAGACACACACGTACGCAAATTAATTTGTATACTGAGCGGAGAGGATGTAGGGAAAGAGGAAATGAGGGATGTGGGAGAGAGGAGCAAAAGGGGCAGACGAAGGGGGCATCCTCCTCCTCCTCCTCCTCCTCCTCCTCCTCCGTGGAGCTGGCTGCAGGAGCGAGAGACGAGGAGGTGAGAGGAGAGGATGAGCTGCCGGAGGGGCTTCCTGGCTTGGGCCGGGGGTTGATAACAGCTGGCTTTTCTTACCACCGTGCTCCAGGAACATGACATGTCTCAAGGTCGGCGCTGCCGCAGCATCCCACAAACAGGATGGACCCGGCTCACCCTGCCACTCCCGTCTGCCTGCTACTGTGTACACAGCGGTGCCCTAGGAGTGGTGGAGCAGGAAGAAGGCACAAGGTTAGGGCCAGATAGCTGACGCCAACGGTACTCTGGGTACGCACTGTGCTGCCACGCACGGCCAGGACCCTGTCTGAATGAGTTAACTGGGTCACACCCCCCATGCTGGAAGAGGCTGAGGCAAACGTGTCTGTGGACAGGCAGCGACATCCTGTCTAAACCTCGCACTCTCCGTGTCCACGGCGTGCCGCTGGCCTGGTCGTGTCACGGTGGCTTCACCTCACCTCACCGCCCCCCGCCGTCTGAGAATGTCCCCACCTCTCACGTCACTTCCTGTCCGGTGTAGCCGCGGTGTCCCCTGCACAATGGAAACTGTGCCGCATGGAGAGGAGTACCTGAGGCTTTGGTCTTCCTCAAAGGCCCCCAGGGGACAATCCAACCCCAGCCCAGCTGGCACAAACACACACACACACACACACACACACACACACACACTCACTCCGAAGGAGGAGAGGTAACACGTATCCCAATGGCACAGGCCGAGTGTGTGGAGGGCGGGGTAGGCGGATACTGGGGGTGGAATCTGGGGGGGTCCATTGTTTCCAGTCTGGAAGGCAGAGCTGTTAGGAGGAGGAAGGGAAAGTCATGGGGGAAGCTAAATTTAGAGAGCCTCCATGGCAAGTATTCCAAATATTTTTACACCAATTCTGATGCTCACGTACACATTTTATTACTTCATCGATGATGCCCATAAATTACGTCATTACTCCCTTCCACACACTGACTCTACTCGGACTCTTGCAATGTAATAGGGATACAAATAGTACACATACTAGTCGATTATTAGTTGTATTCTAAAAAATAAAAAAACCTCAGACTACTTATTCCTTTTGGTCTGATTGATTGGTTTAAAATCTCATTAAAGGCCGATGTTAAACTCTCTTGTCTGATTGGTTGGTTTACAATCCCGCTGATTTGGGTCGTCTGTCTGGAGTGGGACATGTGGCTGTACAGTAGCTGCCGTGCTCTGGAAGACAGGATGGAGATTACGGGGTTAACTCTGCCTGCTCAAAGCCGTCATGGCCGGGGTTGTTTCCTGCCGACTTGCCTTACCCTGACCCCCTGGTCAGGCCACACACACACTCATAAACCCACACACACACGCACACACACGTAGACAGCTGACCTGCACTTCCTGTCAGACAGCGACACCCCCTTGGCGAAAGGAGAGATCTGTCTCCACCATGTCCCCTGCCGAGCCCTCCCCTCTTTGCAAACACACACACACAAACACACACACACACACACAACACACACACACACACACGCACACACACACAACACCCCCGCACACATACAAACAAAAGCCCTCGCACATGCTCAGAGGAGGCCCAGCCAGGAAGCTGAGCCGTCTCCTCAACAGGTGCTTTGTTGTGCTTCTGAAGGTCTCTCTATTGTGAAAACACAGACGCATCCTACTGTTGCCGTCTGCCATCTTCCTCCAGCCCGACTCAACCCTTACGTCACTCTCTCTCCTTGTAGATCCCACTGTCTCATGCACGGAACATCCTAATTGGTCAGTGTCCGGAAGCAGACCTAGAGTCAGCCACCACACCGCGGGTCAGCCAGATCATTTTCACTCCAGTAACTTTGACCTGACACCCCCCACCCCCCTGCCTTCAAGGGCTCTATGTTTGTGTCACGTTCAATACATTCTACAAATCATACATTTGATTGGGTATCGTTCATGCTTATAGCTACATTCGCCTGACGCTTGTGTGTTATTGTAGAGAAAGACAGAGTGTGTGTGTGTGTGGGGGAGGGGGGGGGTTGTGTGTGTGGATGTACTGAGTCCATCTGGTTTGCCCATCAGTGCTCCAGCATCACATCCTGTCTGTGGCTGGGGGCATGGAATGGTGCCGCTACGTGTGGAGCGTGGGCCGGCCGGCCTGCCTGCGTAGGACGAGGCTGAGGCCACACGTTTCCCCTCGTCGCTGGGCCCTGATGTCAGGCTCCGTGTGGGGCGGCGGAGTGGGATGGCCTGGAGCCGAGAAGAGTCCGGGGAGCAGTGAGCCGCTGCCAGGCAGGGGGAGAGGAAGACACAGGGGTGGCTGGGTGTCTGGGGCGGGGGGGCAGGCGGCGGGGGGACAGGGTCCATCCAGGGGACAGCCCGAGGTGCGTTCAGACACCACAACTGTTGCACAACACGTTGCTAAGGCCCTAGGAACCTTAGCGGAGATGTGACACACGCACACACACACACACACACACGCACACACACACACACACACACACACACACACACACACACACACACAAACTGCCTGGGGTTGCCATTACACGTTTCGGTTGTTAAACTCTGTGTTCAGCCGTACATGTCTAACTCCTAGTCATTAGCGTTATGGCCTCCCCCGTGCTGCTACCTCCACGCCCCCGCGTGCATCCAGCCATCTCACAGTGGTTAGAGCTGCCTGTGATTACGCCAAAGTGTTTACAGTCCTCCCATATTAACGCTGGTGTTAAAACAGCGAGGGGTAGCACTCCTGTACCCGGCTCGTGGAGCAGAGGTACGGTCATGCCTGCCACTGCCAGTAGACAGAGTTACACCTTTCTGGAGTAAAGGAGAGGGGGGAGGGTAAGACTAGGGTTTCTATGGCAGACTTTTCAGGCAAATTGTTGGAATTCACTTATTCACATGGTATTCGAAGCAGGGCTGTGTTTTTTTTTTTTTAACCATCCAGTCTGAGAGGGCCTGGTTGTTTTCATAATAATATTGTTCTATTGTCCTCGGCCTCCCATTCCCCCTGTCTGTTTTCCCTGCCACTCATTATGAATCATCCAGCGGGACAATTGATTATGTACAGTCTCTCCTTGGAAACACAGCTCAGCAGCGCGCGGTGACGGCAGCACAAACACACACACAGGTGGGTATGGGAGAGAGCGTGTTTCAGATGACATAAGGCTCTCACCTCGATGCGGTATGTGCGCACGGTCCAACTGAGTGTGTGTGTGTGTGTGTGTGTGTCCGTGGGCTTAATGAGAACCAAATGGCGGGGCGTGTGAGCGCATGGTTTCTCTCCCCCATCTCTAATCAGAGTGCCCCCAGGAGTATGGTGTGAGAGCGCAGTCATGGCGCAGAGCGCCGAGCTGCTACATAAATCAGCCCCTGCCCCTGGAAGGGTCTGCACATGCGAACACGGCTAGCTAGCCAGCCAACGTGTGTTGGCCCAGTATAGCTTGGAAGGGTTTCTGCTGATAGGAGTTTGTTGAGAACAATGGAAGCAGGACGAATGGAAGAAAAAAAGCCCATCGGGGGTGGACCTCAGTTTGGACCGGACTGGACTGCACTGGACTGGACTGGACTGGACTGGACTGGACTGGACTGCACTGGACTGGACTGGACTGGACTGGGCGGTCCATAATGACCAGGCCAGCTACTGT
>JAVQIZ010034406.1:0-15964 GCA_036023535.2 Galaxias brevipinnis
AGAGAGAGACACGGGGGGAGGGAGAGGGAGAGAGAGAGAGAGAGAGCGAGAGAGAGACACGGGGGAGAGGGAGAGAGAGGAGAGAGAGACAGAGAGGGGCAGAGAGAGAGAGAGACACAGGGGGAGAGAGAGAGAGAGCGAGAGAGAGAAGTGTTGAGTAAGAAAGGGGGGGGGTGTTTAAGCAGTAACAGAAAACAGAAAAGAGGTCCTACATGACGTTTCAGTTTAAGCTGGTTGTTTTCCTTTGTCCAGCCTGTCTAAAGGGACATTGCATTGCACCGTTTTCAGAGGCTAGGGGCGGAGCCTCACCTGGGCGAGGAACAGGTTCATAGCAAACATGTGAGGAAGTCTCCGGAACTTCTTACTGAGGAGCATCACGACCATCGTCCACACCTGGAGCGCGCACACACACACACACACACACACACGGACACGTTATTACACATTCAACACCTTCTGTGTATGGTATATTATAATGTATAACAATGAACTATTAAATACATTAAAAACACATCTGAACACATAATTCACACATCAAGACATAACAGATTCAGGCCTGGCTCCATGCACACTAAGACATTATTTAATCAATGGACTAAAATAGATATGACACTCATAGTCCACATGGACACACACACACACACACACACACACACACACTCTCTCTCTCACACACACACACACGTCTCTCACCAGCGCTATGAGGCTGACGATGCTGACGTTGAAGCTGACGTTCTGCAGCTCCGCCACTAAGGGGGCGGGGTCCATGAGCGGGATAGTGAGTAACCATGCCGACACGTACATAATTGGTGCAGACAGGAACGTGCTGATGACCATCCCTGATGTCACCTAGGAAAGGGGCGGAGAGAAGTGGATGCCTTAAGAAGAGAAGGAGAGAAGTGGATGCCTTAAGGAGAGAAGGAGAGAGGTGGATTCCTTACGGAGGGAAGCAGAGAAGTTGGATTGCTTCAGTGTGTAGATGAATAATTCTACTCATGCACATATCCCTGCTAGGTATAAGAAAAACCCATACACAGATCTAGAGCTACGGAGTAATACACTTTGTAAACATGCATAGCAAAATGGTCAGTGTTATATTAACACCCCCAGTGTGTGTGATTGTATGTGTGTGTGTGTGTGTATGTGGTAGTGTGTATGTGGTAGTGTGTGTGTGTGATTATATGTGTGTGTGTGTGTGTGTGCATGTGCATGTGGTAGTGTGTGTGTGTGTGTGTGTGTGTGTGTGTGTGTGTACCCACCACCTCCAGCTCCATGCTGTAGTGTGAGGCGTAGATGGCCACGCTGGGGGCGGTGGGGAACACTCCGTACAGGAAGGCAAAGTTGGCCAGGCTGGTGTGGTTCACACTGCTGCTGTTACCCACGGAGACGTCCAGCAGATCCACCATGTCCTTAGTGAGCAGGGGCATCACCAGGCTGGAACACAGGCAGAGAGGTAAGCAGATCCACCATGTCCTTAGTGAGCAGGGGCCAAACCAGGCAGAGAGGTAAGGAGAGCCATGGCAGACAGCATTTTCTAACTTATCTTTCTGCTAAAAGGTCACATTTCTTTCTCAGCCTTTCTTTGTCTTGTGTCTCACGTTTTGGGTCTCTCACACATGCGTCTTTTTGATTTCTACTCAACTATTCTGAGTTATGAGTGCTAATAAAAACACACACACACACACACACACTCCCCCCTCCCACTCACAGTTTGGCGGTGATGAGCAGGATGAGGGCCACTCCCGTGTCGCGGGTGAGTTTCCGGAGCTGACCCACCATGGACAGCCCCAGGTAGAAGAGGGCGGCGCCCCCAAAGGAGTTGGCCAGCCCGTCCACAAACTCCCCCAGCATGGCGGGGATCCTCTGCCCCAGGGCGAAGTGAGAGGCGATGCCCACCACCACCATGAACACGATGGGGTTCTTCAGCACCTGGAGACAGGTGAGCAGCACGGCGGACATGTTTGACCACTTAATCCAAGTCATCCATGTTTCAAACTCACCATAGCGTAAAACTTTATGCATTTATTGTGATAGATGATTATGGTACGAGCTTCGAATTCACACACTGGCACACTATACAAGTTTAAATGGACCAAACCTTATCATAGTATACATTGTGACACAATTCCAAAGTTAAGCACTTTATATAGGTCTTAATCATTTCACAGTTCACACCTTAACTGAACTGGGTAAATCCTGTTACATGAGTCTACATAATGTCAAATAGACTGGTCACAGGCAGAGTCCCTGAAGTTAGAAAACAGTTATGAATATTACCTAATCATGATCATCATATCATTGTTTGCATGAGTGAAATGCACTAAACATGATGTATAATTTTTGCCCAGTAAATGGCCTGGTCTTTATTTAGCAGGCAAATATGTAACTCAACAATATCACAACAATTACAATTCCCACTTTTTTTCTCTAAATATTAACACACAACAGGACAAAAGTGAACTTCAAAACAAAACCTCATACCTGAAGGACCACAACTCCCACAATGCTGAGGGAGCTCTGCTGTGATTGGCGGTCGTCCCTCCACTTCTGGACCTCACACAGGGCAAAGCCAATGGGGTTGAGGAGCATGAGGGAGACCGGGGCGACCAGGTAGATGTACTGGAGGTACTCTGGGTAGGTGTTTCTGTACAGGGCGTCCACTGGAACATAAAGGGAAGGCTGTTACTGTTGTGTGTGTGAGTGTGTGTGTGTGTGTCCGCCCACGTCTGTCCACTTTAAAAAAATTCAAGCTGGCTCAACTTATAATTATGAGTAACCTGGCTGCCTTAAGATTTTGATGGAGACGAGCAGAGAATCTTTAGTTCTGGCAACTTCTTAATTTAGTTTAATGTACTTCAATTAAGTTCCTGCAACTCACTATGAAAAGAAAATTGGACTTTTCCGAATACACATATGTGCATCAGACCAACAAAATATTTGTCATTCAGTCAACTGATTATTTAATGACATTAACAAGTAATTGTAAATTGGAGAAATTAATCTGCTTGTTGCAGGAACATTTATTTCCATCAAGGTGCATTGAGACCGCTTCTGTAAAGTCAATGCTGAGATGAGATGGTTAAGCTCAAGCAGAGAATGTAGCAGGTTGGTTGAATACTGTCATGGCAATTGAAGGGGTAGGGATTAATGACTACAGTGTTCAGTTGTTGAGTTAAAGTTGCAAAAATATATATATATATTTTCTGTTTCATGTGCCTTATATCATCTGGTATGTACGTTTAACAGGGATTGTATCGCTTTGAGACATTAGATTCGATGAAAAGGTTTGTCGGTTTATTCACCTATGGGGTATCCCAGGGCGAAGTCGTTGCTCTGCGTGGCAAAGATGGCGTACAGGCCGGCCTTGCTGTAACGGCTCTCTGGACTAGCCACCAGCAGAGTCAGAACACACACCAACACAAACACTGTGACCTGGGACACAGGAGCAGAGGCAAGGCTGAAAGGGTTAAGGTGTGTGTGTGTGTGTGTGTGTGTGTGTGTGTGTGTGAATCCGTGGTGTGCGTGTGAATCCGTAGTGTGTGTGTGTGTGTGTGTGAGATTGTGAATTCTGTAGAGTTTGTGTGTGTGTGAATCTGTAGTGTGTGTGTGTGTGTGTGTGTGTGTAAACTGCCATTAAGCTGCTGTACATAGATAATAAATGCCAGAGAGCAATCATTAATTCCAGATTGAGCAGGAGAAACTGCCCAGTGTGTTACAGAGCCGATTAGACAATGAACTCTACGTTAAGAGGCTAAGGAGCCACTGCAAAGACAAAGAAACAAACTGGCCAGCCCATTTATTTCATCAACCCCACACACACAACAAGACACTAAACACACAAACACACAACACCCATCACTCTGTCACACACACACACTCTCTCTCTCTCACCTTGGCAACCAGGACACTCCAGAGAAAAGCCCAGATGACGTCTCCAAAGTCCAGAAGCACCATGTTTTTAAACAGCAACGCTGGAAGGGCAAACTTAGACACAAAGTTCCCCAGTCCCTTGGCCTGGTTGCCTGTTATAATGTCCGCTCTTCCGGCGATGTAGCCGCACAGAATGATCCCAAAACACTCCAAAAGCGCCGGGAACAGCTTTTCTATGGACATGGACGGGACTGTGGAGAGCGGACTATTGTGGGATATATTCCTCCCGTGGATAAGCACGTAATTGTTGGTATCCATGGAGATGAGAGCTTGTGGTTTTAAGATAGCTTTTGTTGTTGTTGTTGTTATTGTTGTTGATGATGACGTGGGCGGAAGTTTAAATGTTTTTTAGATGGTGACGGCTAGGACAGGCTGGAGAATCTGGTAAGGGAGAGGCAGGGAGAGGCGGAGAGAAAGCCTGCAATTAGCCATATGCAATGGTGCAATAATAAGAGAAAATACTATTATGAATCTCACATAGTGCAAACAGTTGTGATGTGTCACACACCGCAAACACTATGACTGTTCTAGAAGTCTGCTTACTGTGTCTGGGAACAAACCATGCATTCTTTCACTGTCTCTGGTGCATTACGGATGACCTTTCACACGAATGGATCCATGTCGATCTTTGCCATCGCTGTAGTAGCATGTCACATATCTCACATTAGACACACTGACTAAACGAAGATACAGTCTCAAACTTAACGGGTTACAATCAGCTAAGCTAGCAGAGTCACGAGTTTCTCTGGAGCCTGGTTCTGGGACTGTGAGTCATTCATAGAGACCTTTGATCACTGTCTGAATTTTGATAGCTAATACTAGATTAAAGATCGAGCAGTTTAAGGTAGCATATTGAGTTATTCAAATAAAGCTAGCGGAGTTTATGCACTGATGTTGCAGTAGTTCTGGTAACTAGCATACCTGTTAATTATGTTACTGGATCGTTTCACTGCTGTTAAAAAAACAGATGATGATATTGACCCGTACAAGGAAGGCTGGCTAACTAGTTAGCCTTTATAGCTAGCTAACAGTACCGTTACTTTTCACGTCATCAAGCAAAAAAGCTCGATAATTCGAGAAATAATTGTTGGGATATATACTTACACACTTTGAACTCGATCCCAAAGCATCTTCGTCCCGAAAGGTTGTCTGTCTAAAGATCCTGCCTGTTCGTTTTTTGACCATTTGCATAGCTTGCTGTTGACACTGACAGCTGTTCAGAAACGCCCCAAAGTATGACGCTCATCCAAACAGCCAGTAGGGACATTCTTCCAACATTGTGCTTTCTCATTTGTGATGGGACAAAAAGAGAAGCGTGTCGATTGAGGTTTACACTTGACATGACGTTTTTCACCAATATCAGATTTGTTTAATGACTGCGAGTAACATGGTCAATACAAATAAAATCACGCTCACAGGACTACATCACCCTTGAACAATTTAACAATTTAACATTTTATTAGAGGATATGAGAGTTGAAAAAATATTGTAGGCAACTGCATAAGCTGCATTGTATTAAATATTTTGTACAGCGCTGTTTGTTGTGCGTTGTCAAGAAATGTGTTTATTACATTTCAACCTCGGGGCACGCTGTACACAACGGTTTTCTTTCTAAAATACTAGTTTAACTTTCGCCATCGCGTTAGGTAGCAGTTTTCCTCAGTCAAAATCAGAACGTGGGTTTGAAATAATAAACAAAACACGTAGAGACCATAGACATACATACACCCCAACCGACTCGAACCAAGGCCAGTAGCCCAGACAATGATAATGAATGATTGCAATGGCTTGGCTGACTAACGCTGTCTTAAATAGCATACTATACTTTTTTTTCTAGTAGCCTACTTCAGCTGCACTTTCAAAGTGGGCTACTGTTGCATGCATTTTTGGCATACTGCATTTGACATGGTATGCATTGGGATATACAACATCTTTTTGTGGCTTACTTGATAGCTTATAGGCTATACAATATAAATATATCATATATATGAGAAGTAGCCTCTGCCTCTCCTGCCATTTACCTCACCGCACGTCACTGAATTACATATAGCCTATACCAGCCGAGCTCATTTGCAAGTCTGAGAAAGTTCATTCTTCAGAAAAATTGATTGGCAGGTTTTGCAGGTTTCTATTTTTTTTTACTGTAAAGGGGAACGTCACCTTTAAGCCTCATTGTGAATTATTTGGCAGGCTTTGCAAGTGGTTTCTGATTGCATCTTCAGATTGACTAAATTATGCATTAAACAATGAAGATAAGCGTGCGCGGGAGTAAAGACAGTTGTGCCATTCACATTTGACACTGGATTTTAAGCTCTCAATTAGGGAAAGTGTACTCCTCAGTGAAATGGCCCATTTAAAATTAAAGCACTACTTTGCAAACTCATGAAAAAGAGAATGGCTCAATAGTCACTGTCAATATTCAAAGTATGAAGTTATCCAGGCAGCTCAGCATAACCACAGTCGGCTCAGCATAACCAGTCTAACTTGTCAGACTAGTAGTTACAGTAGTTACAGTAGTTACAGTATAGGCTACAGACTGCACTCAGATCAGACGCAATCAAACCAATCTCCACATCCTTTGATCATCTGACTATCTGGAACGCCGCAGCCGCATTATCTTTGTTAACTGACAAATGGACTGTTTGGAGGTAGATTTAACCTGTATCATCTGTTTTGAGATACTGAATGATCCTCATCAGTATCCATGTGGACATAGTTTTTGTCTCAACTGTATTAATAGTGCAAGGTCAGACAAGTCTACCGATGTCGTGAGTGTCGAGGAGAGTTCTTATAGATTGCAGCAATGTCACTAAAAACGTTAGACGCCAACACTGTGGATGCGTTCAGGGCCGGTAGACATAGTCCTACACAAGGGCTCACTGTTTTGCAATCTGCAGTAAATTATGCTAAAGTAATTTTTGTCTTTTTCTTTAAGGCCTTCTTCTGTAGCTTCTCGTGTTATTGAAAAACAAACAAACAGTTAATTATTATTCTTACATGTATTACAGAGTATAGTTTATTTTCAGGTTGCGACACACGGGGAGAATAATTACAAACCTCAAAACGTGGATAGTTTTCCTTGCAACAACATTGGTTTTCTGTGAGTAAATATACAAATCCGTGCTCTGCAGATGGATTCTGTTAACTAATGTGCCTTAACACAATTCTCGAATTACACAAAAATATTGTGTAACAACTATATTTTTTTCTCCCTAAATCAGTTTTTTCAATAAGGGGCAGTTAACTCAGACAGAACAGTGTATCAAAAGTAAACCTCGAGTGATCCATGTAAGTCTTTTTTGTTAACAGTGTCATTATTTCTAAGCAATTATATATACATATATATATATAAAAAAAAGTAATAACCACGTTTTATCTTTCTTTCTCAGTGTAAGTGTTCTGACGTGAAAGGATTTTCTTTGTCTGAAGTTGCACTTGGATTATTCAATCTACTATATTGGTGTATCTGGCTGCTCCTACAGGTTCCTCTTGGATTGTTAGAAGGTCTTTTCTGGATCATCTATTATACACTATACCTGATTTATCTATTATTTTACTTCACACTGAATTGTATTATATTGGCAATTGTGTTAGTGTTTGCTTTCAGTATATCTTTTCTTATAATTACAAAAATAACAAATGTATTGGACTTCCTGTTTTAAGATTCAGAATTTTAAAATATGTACATTGTAAAACATGCTGCTGCACTTCAATCTAGTGGCCTCTGCTTTATATTTAAGCCGTTTGTCAAGAAGTAGTTATCTTCTGTTGTAATGACATATTTTTATTTGTCATGATATTTTGTTGTCATGGTATTATTAACGAAGATGTGGAAAACTGCTACTGAACGCTATCCATCTATCCGTCCGTTTTTAAGTCCATATGGCATCCTCTTTTTACAAATTTGTTACAAAACTCTATTAAAACCTACCCAATAACGCATGATCTCAGGTCTGCTTCTTGGAGGTATTTGATTAGGAAACGTATTTGTTTAGACTAGCTGTGTAGTTGAGAGAACACCATTATATATTTATATCATTATATATATCATACCATATCATATCATATCATGCATTTCTTCACCTTCAGCTTAGGTATCACTCAATAGGTAATGGGTGCGTTTGGAAGTGAGGAGGTGGCAGAATACTGTTCCGGGTCCCAACGTCTCCAATGCGCCCCGGGGGTCTCTTCAGTCAACCCCATTTGACGCATGCGGGCACCAGTTGGACATTCTGACTGGTGCGCTGCTGAAGCAGCCATTGCGCATCGTTACGCACGGCCATCACCCAGCCCTCTTATAACACTTTCACAATTAGTGGAATTGCTTAACACTTTTAATCTATCAGTGTGGAGTCGACAAATTGAAGAGCGCCTGGCAATACCCCCGCCCCCTCTGGAGATTTGACAAATCGCAGCCTGAATACCGTATAGGCTATTAATATATAGGCCTACTTCCTCATTCTACAGGTCATCTACAGACTACAGGTCTGACCATAGCCATGTGAGAAAGCGAAAGAGACAGTCACATTGACATTGACGATTATTCTAACAAATTTCCATTCATACGCAATCATCTGGAACATATCCTTTGCACAAGAATCTATGCTGTTGAAGAGGGGTACTTTGGCTGAAAGTGGATTGATTTGAGCTGAGTATAGGTAAAGCAGGATCAATTGCCTATTTTACACCCCTTGGCCCTAACCCTTAGCCCTAACCCTTCGTTTTGCGCGTTCACGCATACGTCTAGTCTTGTCCCAATTCCCTTGTCATCGAGGGCTGAGGGCTAGGGGAAGGACCATGTAGCCTTCGAAATGGAGATTTTCCAAAGGCACACTTGAAAACGAGGGTTATAAGAAATCTCCCTAAAAGCCTTGCGAATCAGGAATCACCGGCAAGATGCAGGCATACTTCACTGGTAAAAAATGAAAACCACAAATGTAGGTATTTTCTTTGCTAATAAAGAGTAAAAAATGACATAACCCTCCTATCTTCTAAGTTTAATGTCGTTTCAATTTATTATAGACATTTTCTTTATAACAAGCATAACCATAAAAAAAACAAACATGCTCCATTCTCCTACCAGTGCCCTGACCAGTCATTGCCAATTCACCTGGAGTCGGTCTGTGTGTGAGCAAGTCTGTTGTAATATGTTGGGTGAGCAAGTCAGGCCAAACAGATCGAGGGGCCAGCCAGACAAACTGACAAATTGGAAATTGCCTTTAATTGGTTAGACGCTGACTCTGGATCACCGTGTTATCTTATAGCAAATAAAAAAAATTGACCGTTTGGAGAAAGATTTAAACTGTACCATCTGTTTGGAGATACTGAATGATCCTCATAAGTATCCATGTGGACATATTTTTTGTCTCAACTGTATTAATAGTGCAAGGTCAGGTCATGACTACCGATGTCCAGAGTGTTGAAGAGAGTTAAAAAAAGCAACAAAGTCATTAAAAACTTTAGACTCACCAACATTGTGCATGCGTTCAGGGCCAGTGCATATAGAAGGAGCACTGTTTCGCCATCTGCAGTGAGTTATAAGGTAAAATATTTTATTTTTCTTTTACTTCTGTAAAACTACAAATTCTTCTTCCGTGTAGGGCTTATTAAAGTGCACAGTTTATTTTCAGGTTGCGACTAAATACCTGATTGTAACAGCGGTTGTAGTTTTCCTTACAACTTTGTTTTTTTGTGAGTATACAAATCATGCTTTGCAGATTGGTTCTAATATGCCACTATATAATTATTGAAGTTAGACAACTGTACCATTCAAATATAGGCCTATAGTAGGCCTATAAATAGATATAATGTGACAACTATTTATTCTCTCTCCCATAGTTCGTTATTTCAACGAGAAACAGCAAATCGAAAGTGAACATCCAGTGAACCCTGTAAGTTTTTTTTTCTTTGTCAACAGTATCATTCATTCTAGCAATTAGGCCTATTATTGACAAACCATGCTTTATATGTTTCTTTCTCAGTGGAAGGTGGAAGACTTTTCTTTGTCTGAAGTTGCACTGGGATTATTCACTATATTGGTGTATATGGTTGCTCCTACAGATTTTTCTTGGCTTGTTAAAATGTATTTTCTGGATCATCTCCTGTATACTATACCTAATTTATCTATGCTTTTATGTAATACTTTATTGTATTATATGTATTGCATGTATTGTATGTGTTGTTGCTAATGTTTTAGAATCTTAAAATATTTGCATTGGAAAACATGCCGCTGTGTATACTGTCATCTAGGGGCCTATTCTTTAAGCCGTTAGTAGTCAATTCTGACTTGTAAATTCGTCCATTATCTTTTTATCATGGAATTTTGCTCTCATGTTATTTTGTTATCAACATGTCACAATGGTTTTATTAACGAAGATGTTATAAACTTTATTATTTATTGAACACTATCCTTCAATCCCATGCCGTCCTTCCATATTTTTTGCATAATCCTTTTACAGATTAAACCCTATATATACGCGTCTCATGTCTGCTTCTTGGAGATATTTGATTAGGAAACGTATTTCTTTAGCGAGACAACACCCAACGTTATGCTCAGAGAGGACAGCAAAAATAATAATAGGAATCTTTATTGTCCACAATGAAATGTGGAATTTTTCCATCGGCATCAGAGGTTAGTCGGCACTTGAGAATGAGGCCAGAAAAGGAAATTTGTTGAGTGGCAACATGTAGAAGCAGCAGCTGTCAATGCTGCCAGATCAGAGAGCCGAATCATGAGGTGAAGAAGTGCTCCCACCGACCTCAAAGTGAATGCCTAAAAGCGCATCGCTCTGCGTGGGCCCTCTCCCCCACCAGTGGCACAGGGACATCGGACCTCTCTCACATGGATGGTCGCATGGCATCAATTCTCGGGCAAACATCAGGTGCGTGTCGGTGTGGTAACAGTGAAGGAGGGTGACACGTAAACAACCAAAAGCTTTCCGTGTTCAGTGCACCAAACCTAATCAACATTTCACATTTGTTTTCACACTAAAACACATACACTGAAGACTTTGTAAGATAAAAGAAAACAACGCAAAATTTGACGCATTATGACTGGTGCGCTGCTAAAGCAGCCAATGCGCATCGTTACCCTTCACCCAGCCCTCAACACCTTCAATCTATCAGTGTGGAGTCGACAAATTGATGCCCCTTGCAAGTCCATCATGAAAATGGAGATGCCATTCACCAAATAGTGTACATTTTACATACAAAACATTCGGCATACTCTCTATGACAACTGTGAAAAACCTTTTTTTTTTCAACTTGACGGTCTTGGTTTTGTCTCGGTTAACTCAGTCAAACACACTGGCAACAGAGAATTTTGATAACTGTTTAACGCATGTTTAATTCATATTTGCAAATTACATTTTCAGTATTCAATTTGATGACAATAATGAAAGTCTCCTGATATATTTTTTATAATAAATCCACTCCTGTGTGATTGCCATCCAGCAAGTGGTTTTAAGACAATTTAAAGATATACTTTATGTTAAGAGTAATTCTAGCTGTTCTTGATCAGAGATCAGAAACTAATACTGTATACAGCTCAAATAGTACATTCATTAAAAAAAACAAAAAAACGTCCTTCAATACTGCTAATAAGGTGACAGCAACTTTACATAAGTATAAACAATTCGAACATATAAGCAACAAAAATAGCAATCTCTAAATTTATGTTCAATGGAAAGTACCTTAAACATACAGTTTTCTCCTTTGGTCGATATCTCAAATAGTTGTGAACAGTACCTTTCAGTGGCCATAGTTTAACAGACTTAAAGCAAACACAATACAAACAAGCTAACAAAAACAAATCTAAGTAATAACCCCTGTCTTCATCCCTTAAGAGCTATAATCTCACTCTTTGAATTAACAACTCCTAAATTCAAAATCCCAACTTAATTTAAAAGGCACAGGGAGACAAGCTGAAATAGAACCTCAGCCAATGGGAAAGCTTGGAAAGATGAGTTCCAGAGTTGTATGTCAATATCTTTAGAATTGAAGCAGTTTGGGGAAAATGTTGACATTATGTTATGAAACTGTGGTAAAATACACTCAAAGTCAAAGATGGCATTATTGAGCTGTAAAACAAGGTGGCACCTTTCTCTTTGCCTACTTACATGGTAAATTATGCCCACTCTATAGAAGAGGAGAAAGACAGGCAAGAAGGGGTTAAAACAGGGAGAACTACATAGAAAGGAACATTTGATGTTGTGGTGTAGTCCAGGCCAGTCCAGACTTTACCTGGGTAGTCCAGGTGAGTACACTCTTCACCTGGGGATGGGGGGAAGAGGGGGGGCTCCTCTCTCTTTCTTCCCTGAACCTGGAGAGAGAAAAAAGCACACACACACATGCATACACACACACACACACACACACACACACACACACACACACACACAAATAAGCACACCTACAAGAGCCAAGCATTATCTTTTAATTACCATATTAGTGAATGATGTATTAAACTTAAATTGTATTGTAATCTTTCGCTGTTTTACATAAAAATAATAAAATTATAACCATTCAAGAGTATTAAACAACTAAGTTGCTGTTTACTTTTAAAAAATCCCTGAAATCAACCAATAACAAAATATTAATCATTCTGGTTCTAAAAGCATCTGATGATGAAGTCTCTATTTTGTTTATCTTGTAAATAAAGTTGCATCTCACCCATAGCTTTGGTCTCACCTCTGCTGTCTGTCTTGCCCACCTTGCTGGGGTAGATCTTCTGACAGTTGACGTAGGGCTCTGGAGGGGGCAGCTCTGACACATGGTGAAAGGTGAACCGAGCCTCCCACTCATCTGGCAGTCGCACACAACACAAGTCAAAGTCAGTGGATGGACAGGAAACACGGAGTTGCTAAGGCGGCCATTTTGGTTCCCATGTCTTACAGAATTGTAGATAGTATGTCATTGAAACTACATTGTATAGTTGTTCCCATAAATTACATATAATACAACATAAGTCTTATGAGTAAAACCGTGAAAAAAAGCAAATGACGGCAGCTGTCACAGTTGGAATAATATCTTAGGTAACACAGACTAGATAACATAAGAAAAGATTTACTTGTTAGTGTTTGCATTTTTACGAAATATCAAAACCTATTCTATACTATTCTAGATATACTACTTTATCATTCTCTATCTAACTTTTGTATCCCTTCTGCTTACCCATTGGTGGTTGGTGGTGATGCGAGTTCTGGAAACCGTTTCCCATTGGTGGAGGAGGAGGCGGAGGTCCACCAATCCCAGGCCTGTCTGGGGGGAAAGGCGGTCTTTGTCCTCCGCGGGGTGCCTCAGGCCCCGATCGACCAATAGGAGGAGAGGGTGCAGACGATGACCTCACACTGCCTGAGTTACGGCCCGATGGGGGAGGAGGAGGAAGTGGGCCTAGTGGGAGGAAGTGAGGTCATCAGCGTGAGACACTATGTTGCACCTACAGACCTCCTGTAGGAAACTACAGACAGGCTGTTTTACTGTAGTAGTAGTAGTGTAGTAGTTAAAGGTTTATGTTTGTACAAAAAAACTCTCCTGAGACAAGGAAGCATTTAATATACCTTTTTAATATACCTCAGAGGAACATTCTACACTACTTATAACAACTATTAACTGAGATAACTATATAGTACCTACTAACTGACTTTACACTTAGAAAATAGAGACAAAGAACCCAAAATGGATCCACCCTCTCTATGTCCTCTCACCTGAGCGACCTGGCGGGCTCTTTACCGGCGGGGCCGGTCTCTCATTGGGCGGTGGGGGGAGGGGCCCTGCACGGCCCGGCAGCGAAGGGGCGGAGCCAAGGCTTTGCAGCGACAGGTTCCTCTGAGGCAGACGGGGGGTGTGGTCGTCCCCTCCGGGCGGGGTTGGGGGCAGCGAGGGCGGGCCGGGCCGACCGGGCGGGAGAGGGGGCCCGCTGCTTCCCATACCAGGGCGTGTCGAGGGTGAAGAAGAGGAGGGGGAGGAAGAGAAGCCGGGCGGCTTGTTGTTGAGGGCTGGGAGTGGCGGTGGCCCGTCGCGGGGGAGGGAGGGTCTGTGGCCCCCTATGGGAGCAGGGTGAGGCGGGGAGGGAGCCCAGTCGTCTGAGGGAGGGGGCCTTCCTCCTGGTGCGGGAGGGAGAGGAGGGCGGCCCCCTCCTGTGGGGGGGTGAGAGGGAGAGGAGGAGCCAGGCCGAATCCCAGCGGACGATGCTACCGGCGGGGGAGGAAGAGGAGCTGAGAAACCACCTCTAGGTCCAGCAGACGATGCTACAGGCGGGGGAGGAAGAGGAGCAGAGAAACCACCTCTAGGTCCAGCGGACGATGCTACAGGCGGGGGAGGAAGAGGAGCAGAGAAACCACCTCTAAATCCGTTGGAGGATGAAACCGGAGGTGGAGGTAGAGGAGCAGAGAAACTGCCTCTAGAGCCGTTGGAGGATGCTACAGGTGGGGGAGGAAGAGGTGCGGAAAAGCTACCCCTAGACCCACTGGAGGATGAAACCGGAGGTGGAGGAAGAGGGGCTGAGAAGCCCGATCGAGGACCAGATGAGGACCCTCCAGGTGGGGGAGGCAGAGCCCCGTGTCTCCCTGGAGGCAGGCTGGGGGCCGGAGCAGAGCCGCTTCTAGGAGCCCCAGGTAGAGGCGGAGGGGGTCCGCTACTACGGCCCTGGGCGGGACGAGGGGTGTTGGGGACCGGAGGTGGGGGTCCGCCGGGAGTGTCGGGTCTGGAACCGGGCGTGGCCCGTCCTCGAGGGAGGTCTGGAGCTCCTCCACGGGCACCAGGGAATGTCGGGGGGGCACCGGGAAGTTTAGGGGGTCCGCCAAAACCCCCCCCTCCTCCACCTCCTCCACCGAAGGGTTTGGGCCCAGAGAAGCGTGCCCCTGCTGGGGGAAGGATGGGAGATCGCCCCCCTCCGGAGTCTGGTGAGAATAACACAAGTTTGTTATTATTATATTATATTATATTATATTATATAATAATAATAACAATATATAATATTATTGTTATAAGGGTGAATACATTTTTGGTATTCAGTGTTTCACCCCTTGAAACACAGCAATGGTAACATCTTTCCTTCACTGTTCCTAACCAAGAGCCAAATGCTCTGAAAAGCGAAATAATTGTTGGTAACATGCCGTCGAGCAAATAAACATCACTAGGAGCAAAGCGGAGAGTGCATCTGATGTCATCGGTCTAAACTGAAAGCAACGCTGCTGTCTGATTATAACGGGACTGTTTTGAATCAGCTCCCCGTCATGAAAAGCACTTAGTGGCACCTGTTAAATTAATATGATTATAATTATGAAGGACTTATTTCTTCTGAATACAATGGAACTACTAACCGTTTCCCTCTCTGTTTCCCGCTGATCTGAGCTTGGGCATCCCCCCTTGGAACAGTCCACCCAGACCTCCTCCTCCTCCTCCACCACCTCCTCCTCCTCCTCCTCCTCCTCCTCCTCCTCCTCCTCCTCCTCCTCCTCCACCACCTCCTCCCCCTCCTTTAGGTTCTGTGAAAGTAGGGGTAGACAGCCATTCCATTAGTCAATGAACAATGGTTGTCTTCACATTGCTGATAACTTGATCAAATAAGCAGGCTGATAACACCATTTGAAATTGACATGCGCTGCTAATGTTTAGCCTAGGGTACAAACAAAAGCTATGTGTTGATTAGTCCTCCTTGGCTTGAGATAAGCTTGTCTTTTAGTCATTGAACAGTATTTACCTTTACACTGCTATCGTGTACTGGGTGGGAGTTTACTTTTCTCCTCCAAAATGTACAGACCAACACATGAAAAAAGTATTTTTTAAATGACGGCCCAACACTGTTAACCCCTAACCTACTGTGCACTACCTTCTGAAACGACTGTAACCCTAACCCAAACACAGTATTCATTCATCTTCCTGCTTACTGTCCAGGATGGGGGTGCTGCGGTCGTTGGTGACAGTCTTCTTCAGCCTGGCTCCTTTACCGATGTCCGATAGAAGAGCATTTCGGTTGGTTTGCTGTGAGCGGTTCAATGTCGGCTTCTCTGTGTTGGCCTGCCCCAATAAAATA
>JAVQIZ010034451.1:0-5000 GCA_036023535.2 Galaxias brevipinnis
ACAACGACAGCAACAACGAGAACAACGAGAACAACGACAACAACAACGACAACAACAACGACAACAACAACGACAACAACAACGACAACAACAACGACAACAACAACAACAACGACAACGACAACAACAACGACAACAACAACGACAGCAACAACGACAACAACAACGACAACAACAACGACAGCAACAACGACAACAACGACAACAACAACGACAGCAACAACGAGAACAACGACAACAGCGGACCACTCCCGAGTGCGTTCTCGCTTTCGCCCACGCAGATCTCCGGACAACTCCCCGAGCCGAGCTATCAAACAGCGGGCCAATCCAGTTAGTAGCCAGCAACGGAAGACTATTACCTCTGGAAAAATCAATAGGGATTCAGCTCCCAATTAGCACATAACTCAATGAAGCGGGGCTCGACCACCAGTCACAGTGAGCGGTGCGGTGGGAAAGCCACTCTGTGAGGTGGACGAAGGGCTCCGTGGGAGGAAGAGGAGTTCCCTGGGGTCTGGCTGATGCGCGTGGCAGCTCGCTAGTGTCCATAGTGACATTTCTATAGATGGCTGTGATATTTAATCACACACTGGTCTCGCAGTGCTTATCGCACAAGTATCTCCAGGCTGGCGATGTATAAAAAATGTATTTATTTTTTGCAATATTACGTGTAATTTCCTATTCACTTAGGTCATGTGCCCAGTGGGCTTGACCCCTAAATAACTTAGCAAGTAAAGTATTTACACAATCCCAACAGTACACATTCATTGCAACTTACAAAACGTCTCAATAAACAAAATGCTTTGCTTCCGATATGCAAAAACAACAATGTACTTGCTTACTGAACCGACCACAAAGTCACAGAGTTTGGGAAAACAAAACCCCCACGAGTCAGAGATCAAAAGTGACTGGGCTCGCCATTTAAGGTAGAGAAAGCAGAGTCCCGCTGCAGCATCCCTTCCAGTTCAGTGAGATGAGCCTGTGATGTAATGACATTTGAAATAGAGGAGACGCCCGGGGGGAGCCGTTAGAGGCCGGCCGCCCTCAGAAGTGGACATTCCGCCCGACCGGAGGAACACGCCCTTTGAACTGCTCTCTTCCCCGGCTCCTATCGCAGACTACCCACCGGAATCAAACACTGGATCAGCCAAGAGGGCGAATAGAGAGAGAAAAAAAAGAACATACACCCATTAACGCACGCCGTAAAAACGGCTGTGTGTGCCTGAGCGTGGCGACGGGCAGTCCTGGGGGCCCCAGGGGGAGGGGGGAGCGCGGCAGTGAAACCCAATCAGAACGGTGTGTGCCCGTGTGTGTGTGTTACCTTTTCTCTCCCAGCCAGATGCACACAGAGATAAGCCTTTCTCACTGCTCTACAACCATGGAGGCCGTCGGTCTGCCCCCTGCTGGAGCACGCGCACCCATGCAGGCAGAGCCAGCGGACTGGGGACGAGGGGAAAGAGCTGAGCATCTCGGCGCCTTTAGGGTTAATGTGATCACCACGGGAGGCTCAATCAAACCAAACGAGCATGAAATGACTGGGGGCTCGCAATCACTTGGCAAATCTAATCCATAAAGCTACATATGCAAATAGAATGGAAAGCCATACCCCGGCGAGGAACCACGGCAACGGCGGCCCAGCGGCGGCTGCGTGTTGTTGTTTGTGTTTCACCAGCTTCGACATCTCCAGCTCCACTCTCTCGCAGGTGACGCAACAGCCAGGTACGGCTCGGAACGGCACATAATTAAAAGGAGATTATCACTGTTCCTCTCCCCCCTCCTCCTCCTCCTCCTCCTCCTCCTCCTCTGCACGGGGAGCGCCGTGCCGCGTCTCAGCTTATTTTCAGCTTCAAAAGACAGGCACCTGGAGCTGGGAGCCGCGGCTGACAGTGGCGTCGCCACGGCAGCCAGCCTTATCCCAGCCTTCAAACGCCCGCCATCTCTCGCCGCCACATGAAAGACAAGGGAGGGGGGACGGGGGGAGAGGGAGTGCGGGGTTCCAAGCGCTGGTGGCGCGCGCCCGCCTCTGCTGTGCCGCCGAGGCAGCAAAGGCAGGCAGCAGGAGCAGCCATCTGAAGAGCAGCTTCCGCATTCATCTCAGCCCCCCCCCAAAGCGGGGCTGTTTTGAAAGCTTCCCGTCACTGTCAGGGTGCTCAAGCTGTTTCTGCACGCACTGAGGGAGGTAGACAATAGCTCTGTGACTAGTATATGAGACTCTGGCTTCTGCAGCCTCAAACAGACAGAGTTTGCTATTTTTTGGGGTGGGGAAAATGGGTGTTTGTCTGTGTGTGTGGTGTGGGTCGATGTCGGAGTAAAGAAGTAGAGATAGTCAAGCATCGATTTAGACAATTATCTGATAAGTATGGATGAACCAGTCCATTTAAATTTGCATTAGCATTATCGAGCACCTAATGTCATTTTAGTGAGTCCTCAGTCAGACAGTATTGACCCCAACAAGGCTGACCCCATCAAGCCACCCCCACCCCCCCACCCCCCTCCCTCCCCCTGCTCCTCCTCAGTCGCAAATTAGAGACATGAAAAGAGTCCAAATAGCTTTTCTCCGAATTACATTCAGCCAGCATCCCCTGGAATGACTGAACCCATGTCTGGAGTAAAAGTCGCTCCTATTTGTGTCGCGCCATGTATCTGAGGGATGGAGGGCCACAGTGAGCCACCAGAACGCCTAACTCCAGCCTCTAAATGGGGAGGCCAGCTCCACTCAGGCGTGGCTGCTTTACATAGACGCAGGCCTGCCTCAACATGAGGTCCCTCTGCTAGGCCTGCTGTGGCTGGTCCCGTACGAACACAAAGAACAGAGGGACCTTTTGGGGGGAAAAAAATAGCTCACCACTACGGTGGTACAGGCCTTCCATGACATTAATGAAGCAACAGAGCGTGTATGATCAGTGGTAAAAAAAGGGTGTCATTATTTATGGAGGTGGTGGTGGTGGAGACGGGGGGTGGGGGACGGAGGCAAAACAGAGGCTTTCTGCTGTGCTCCGGCCTTTGGGAGGCAGTGACCCGGAAACTCTGTCTCGACTCCCCGGACTGTTGCTGCATTAAACATAAGAGGGGGGTGTGTGTGTGTGTGTGCGTGTGTGTGTGTGTGTGTGTGCCGCTCTAGGTCCCTAACAGGAGAGAGAGAGAGAGAGAGAGAAGGGGCACCTCAGTGGTGACACGTTTAACAGCGTTTTGGGAGCGGCACCCCCCCCCCCCCCCCTGACCCCCGGGACGCCCGGGCGACAGCCTGCACTTAACGTCCTCCACGGGAGAAGCCCATCAGCGCAGGTAATTGTTGCCTGTTTTACATCAACACGACCCCGCGGCGCGGCGCGGGGGACAAACCCTCCTAAATGAAGAGCGCGGTGGCAGCACAGTTGGTCACGTTGCAGGGGTGGCACCCCCCCGGGCCCCGCGTTGAAAGCCCACCATTACGGCAGATAATTCCCGCCCACGCATCCCGGAGCGCCACGCCTGATTGAAGTCGATCAACTCGTTCAGAGAGGAGAAAGAGAGAGAGTGGGAAAATAAATAAATAAATAAATAAAAGAATTATATCCCCGGCCTAAAAGCTCTTTTTAGAATTCATCTGTCGATTACCATAATCAGTTCATGGCTGACGACACTTTGTAAATGTGTTTGCTATTAACGCCAGCAATTACCGGAGCTAAATGCAAATGGGAGGCCTCCGTGTCGGTGCGCGGACGTGAGAGACACCCGTGGATTGGCGGCCGGGACGGTGGACCACAGCGGTGATCATTACGCAGAGCTCATGTGTGTTTAACCGAAAACAGGTCCGCATAGGTTTCTATTAGGCACAGTAGTCCCTATAATTACGCCACAGTGAAAAAAACTAACGCAGAAAAGGACAAAACCTGATCATCTCTAACAGCGTGTTCAGCTGCTAGCCCCGTAGAACCACAGCACTCTAGTCTGTGGACCAGGGGCCTGTGGTTCCCCTGCAGATCCCTATCGCCCGAGTCCCCCCCAGCCCCGGCTCTCATTAATAGCCTGCGTTCATAGTCAGACTTCAATGAACACGCGGGCATTCAATTAGGCCGGAGCAGGCCAGGCGTAGTGCACACCAGGGAGAAGCCGAGTGTGTGTGTGTGTGTGTGTGTGTGTGTGCAGGGCCTCTGGGGGTTACTGGAGGAAGCTGGAGGATGGACCTTGGATGGCTTCTGACAGACCATAACTCTGCCCTCTCCGTCTGCATGGCTCTCTAAAGCCTCTCAGTGCACCCTGCCCCGTCCCCGTTGGAAAGCTATCCACCTGCAGTCCTCGCTCGCACTGCAACTGCTCCCCCCCCCCTTCATGACGTGCCCGTTCCCCTGCCTCGTCGTTCCTCTCGATCACTTAGGGAGGCCGGCCGAGGGTGGAGGGCTCTCCATGTCCATGCTAAGTGTATTTACTGTACACTAAAGCTGGTTAAGACGAACGGGCTAATCGGATTAGCGGGAGGATTTGATTTCCCCCCGGTACAGTGTGCGGTGGGACTCCACTAGAGCGGGGCCTCCATCTTAAGGGCTACCCAGCTCAATCACGCGTCGGTACGCAAACCAAACGCCCTCCCATAATCCCCCCTTCTCCCTTCCTCTCCCCTAGTGCCTATTTCATTCCTGACCTCCAGGCACTTCCTCATTGGATAGCCTCCCAACACCGGCTCTTCCTCGCCTCTCCATCGTTTTGGCCCCCCGACCGTCTCTCCATCCCTCTCCGTCTCCAGCGCCCCCGTGACGAGTTAATTTCTCCGCCAGGGCCGGCTGTCAGGGTGACCCCTGGTGACCCGGGGGCTAATCTCCGGACGGACTCCCTCTCGCCCATCGCCATCGATCGGTCGGCAGCGCCCTGTCAGGCGCGATCAATACGTCATTCCTTCAGTAACGAGTCGCCGGCGCTTCCTTCCCCGCATCAATTTGCCTCCATTTTATTATTATTTCGCCCCGTCGATCGAAGGGGGGGGGGTGGGCGGTGAGGGTGCCTCACTGTAATGCACACCACAATTA
>JAVQIZ010034461.1:0-14540 GCA_036023535.2 Galaxias brevipinnis
AACGGAGATGAAAACCTCAGCAGGTAATCTGTTATGAGAGGAATAATTCAACAGTCTGCTGGTCTCTCCCTTAAGTGTCCTGACTTCCTGTGGGTTACTCAGGGAGACTGAATGTCCAATCAGACGGAGAGGAAGAAAGAGACTTTTGATCTTGCGGATAGCAGGGGTGAGGACAGAATCCATCCATCCATCCATCCATTAGCCATACCGCTTATCCTTTGCAGGGTCATGGGGGGCTGGAGCGTATCCCAGCCGAAACAGGGCGAGAGGCGGGGTAGACCCTGGACAGGTCGCGAGTCTAACACAGGGCCGACACATAGGGACAGACAACAACTCACATTCACACCTACAGACATTTTAGGGTCACCAATTCACCTGCATGTTTTTGGACTGTGGGTGGAAGCCGGAGTACCCGGAGAGAACCCACACAGACACGGGGAGAACATGCAAACTCCACACAGACACGGGGAGAACATGCAAACTCCACACAGACACGGGGAAAACATGCAAACTCCACACAGACACGGGGAAAACATGCAAACTCCACACAGACACGGGGAGAACATGGAAACTCCACACAGACACGGGGAGAACATGGAAACTCCACACAGAAATGCCCAAGCCCGCGCGGGCAGATTTGAACCTGGAACCTTCTTGCTGTTAGGCGACAGTACCAACCGCTGTACCTCCGTGCCACCCCAAGGACAGAATCCATTTGTTTTATCTAGTTAGATTCAATTCAATAAGACTCAAATGAAATTCTCAAATTTAATTTAACTCAACTTATAAATATGCAAATTTCCCTTGTCAGAGGAAGATTACTCTATTTGAATGATGACCGCTTCTAAATGTTTTGTTTAAAGCGGAAGTCAGCTGCTCGTAACATTCAGTCAGTTTTAAAGCTACACTTAGCTACTTTTAACATTCAGTCAGTTTTAAAGCTCCACTCAGCAACTTTTAACATTCAGTTTGTTTTAAAGCTACATTCAGCTACAAACAACTAATAAAATGCTGTGACTGCGGGTTAATGTGAAGGTCGTGTTTAAGATAACCCTGTGATGTCATCCTAACGAATGCTGTTGCTTTATGACCTTTGGTGGTTTGGTCAAAGTTTAACAAACACACACACACACAAACACACACACACACACAAGCAAAAACACACACACACAGGCACACATACACACACACACACAAACACACAATAACACAAACACATACAAACAAACACACACACATACACACACACACACACTGAAACACATGCACAAACACATAGACACACACACACATAGACACGCACACAGACACACACTCAGACACATACACAAACACACGCATAGACACATACACACTCACACACACTTAGACATGTTAATAATAATAATAATAGATGAGATTTATATAGCGCTTTTCCAGGTGCTCAAAGACGCTTTACAAGACAAGGTAAAACAAAACAAAACAAAACAAAACAGAACAAATTATATATCAAAAGCAAGGGTGAAAAGGTGGGATTTCAGGGCTGTTTTGAAAGATGTCAGGGTGTTTGCGTTACGGATGTGGATGGGGAGGGAATTCCAAAGGGAGGGGGCAGCTGCGGAAAAGTAATGTACCTGATTGCTTTTTCTTTCAGAAAGGTATTTGCAGTATTTTCTTTACTTTAAAGTAATTCTCTGTAGTTTGCTCTCTCATCTATGAATTACATTCTATACACTATGGTGATTTTGACTATGAAGTGAACCAGTCTGCGAACATGGTTCAAACTACACACAATAATAACAATACATCTAATAAATCTGTCCGGCATACCTTGTGTTTTCTATAACAGATTGTAATAATACAAAAAGATGCACACACTAGCAAAGACACAGAATATTCAGCTTTTAAGTTTGCTGAGAGTTAAAATTGTTTATATACAGTATAAGAGAATATTTATTGTGGGCATTTTATGGTTTTACAAACACTTTGGGAGCAAGTGCATTGGATGAATTGCAAACATTGTGTGTGTGTGTTTGTGTGTTTGTGTGTGTGTGTGTGTGTATTCTGTTTAAGAAACGTTCTTCTTTTATAGTGAATTCCTTGATTTAACTGGCAAAAAAACAACAACTCCCTATTAAAATGTTTGGTGATGATTGCAAAATGTGACTCAACAATCATAAAATAGAGCTTTAAAACCTATTAAAAAACACAAACAAATCAAATAATTTTTATCATTATTCTCTCTGTTGCAGAGTTCCAGAGCATGGTGACACCGATTCTCCTTATTGCTCTGGTCCAACACCCCCACTCTACGTAGGTCTTTCAGACTGGCCAGCCTTCCAATAAGGCCCATCTGCCTGTGCACGTCTGTTTCAAAGGTCTTATTTTGTGAGTGTGTTTTCTTAGTAACAATGTAGGCGATTCTGAACATAGCCCATGTGTGTCTCCTCCAAGCAAAATTGTATGACATTTTTTATGATTATTTATATCTACAATATGATTTTTATGTCTAGTAAATGTATTAAAATAAGAAAAGAAAACCCGAATGAAAAATGTGTTTATTATCATAAACAGTGAATTACCTAAAGGAGGTAATCACCTTTAACATAGAATATGAATACGAAAGCAACACGTGGGTTTATAGAAAAAATATGTTCTTTATTCCCTTAGTCCTTTGATTATACAAACAAACACAACACATGTTCACTGAGTAAAGATACATCATCACTGTTTGATATTACATGGATATTGGGTCATCTTGTTTGTTCAATATAGGGTAAAGATGGTTAAATTGATATCTGAATCAATTAAAATAATGTATACACAAAAACAATTTGATTGAATAAATTCAGTCTGAATCCTTCGCTATGTTCCACATGTTTGATCACTGTCTGGCTTCTAAACGTCTGGAATTATCTCAGTTACAGAGACTGTTGGTGCAGCAGTAGGCATCAATGCTTGGGTTTAAACCCAACAATTGACACTTTGACCTTTTCATGCAACTCTTGAAATACGAGGGAGCTGAACGTGAGTGAGAAAAGAAAAGAAAAAAAAACAGAGTTAGGATTTTAATTCAGGCAAGAGTTGGTTTGGGAAGATTTTAAATGGAGGTTTGATTTCAAAACACAAAGAATGACATCAAGTCCCTTTTACATAGACAACTACAGTTTCAGATATTTTACACACAAAAAACATAGACCAATATGAAGTGATAGGCACTAAAGCACTTTATGGAACGTACTTATCGGGGGTTTGAAAATAACTCTGGCACAGCCGTCAACGTCTCTGTCACAGGTCTCCACGGTGTTGATGCAGCGACTGCCAGGACTTGCTGGGACACATCGGTTACATTTCAGACCTTCTCCTGAAAATATCAACAGGAAATATATCAACACACTTCTACTATGATACTTTAGTAGTAGACCAGAATGAGAGGAAGCGAATGGTTGAACATTGCAGGAAAAAGGGGGATAATATCGCTAATAGTTTAGGTATTGTACATCTAGACCTGTGCTGGGAATAAGGGCTCACTGTTGCAGCTGTAGGAATGCAGACTGGGAGGAATTTAAGCAGAGCAAACTCACCACATACGTACCATAGATTTCATAAGCCATCAGAACAACGAGAACTAAACAAACAGACTTCATTTTTTCCTCCCTTTTTAACAGTAATGACCTGTCATTTAAGAAACAGTGAAACATTTCTCAAATACATATTTGAATCAGTCACCCTGATAATTTTCAGTGGTGACAAAAGACTATATGACTATAATATATGATATTTAAAAAACATTAACCTGTACAGTCACAAAAATAAAAATAAACACGCACTTTGACAAACACACATTACAGAGATATATATTGTAGCTCTAATAAAATAAAACCTAATTAATTTTAATTGTATAGCACATTTTATACAGAGAGGCAATTCAAAAGTATGAATCCTACCTGAGTGCTTTTTCTATAGGAAGTGATACTTCTCTGTCAATTCTTCACGTCTTTGTAGTTTTCCCATTTTATACACGAACTTGAACTGTTTATATTGGGTCTGTGGTCACTTTGAAATGCTGTTTTGTTTGTTGATACAAAGCAACAGAAGATTCCCATAAAAGTATGATGCAGTCAGAAATAACTCAGTTGCTCAATTGATTGTGAAAAACAAACACAGAGGCTGACAAAGATACATTATGTTCAACTCCCAGCAGTGAGTATGAGTCATAAGATAGAAAACAAATCACTCAGTTACAAGTTCTGTTGAAAGATCTGTAAAGTTAATAGTTACCTTTTTGGAATAGGTTGCCAGATTGGAAATTCCTCATCATTTTGTTTTGGAATTTAGACAAACATACACATTTCACATTTATAATATCGAATGTTTCATTGCAGTTTGGACCGGATTGCAAATACACACATATTGAGAATAGGGTTTGTGTTCGTTGAAAAATTCAGATAGTTGTTTGACCTGCAAACCGGTTGTCTCTTTCTATAGTGGGCCTCACCTCCCTGAGTGTTTGTTGCAGTGTAAATATTACATTACTGTTATATGGAATACTACAAGTTGAAATTAAAATGCCGAAATGTTCAATTGATCAATATCAATCAGTCAGTCTGTAAATATAATAATTGTTCAGTTAGGTTAGTTAGTCACTTGATAATGAACCATTATAACCTTTTTGCATGAACAAGAATCAACCAAACCATTAAGAAATGTCGTCCAAGCATTAAGTACTGAGGATAAAAATGATATAAAACATGTCTTTAGTTGTCAGACTTGCTGCATAAGCTCTGCTCATCACACAACTATTTGAATTCAGACTACTGGTATGTTATTTTGTTAACTGTTCGGAAAACCACCACAAGAAAATTGGTTATGAAAATTCGTTGGCCCTAAGAAGGCAATAGAAGTGTAAATATACCAAAATGATAAAACAGAATACGCACTCAGCGCCAATATTGTTGTTATTACTATTGGCCACTAGGGGGTACTATTACGATTAGAATACGTTCGAAGTACGTGTCTGGAAGATTCTGAATTTTTTTTGTAACTCATGCATTTAAGTCTTCATCCAGGTCAGCATACAAGTATGCAGGTCTTCAATTGCAACATATATCTTAAACGTATATATTATTTATTTTCTTTTGTAAAGCTCAATTTAAAACACAGCACGATGCCACGCCCATTTATATTAGAATATGACCATAACTACGCCCCCTAAACAAGTTTGACGCCGCCTCTGTCTGATCAAAGCTGCAGTAGCTCTTGATTCTTATTTTCTGAAGCCTGGAATCCCTGCAACTTTACAATTACACAGAAGGGCTACATACATTTAATAATACAGAAGTTTCAAAGGAAATCAATAAACTTTCCATGCGAACGTTGATGCTCATCATGCATGCAAAGCATTTGCAAATGAATGACGCTTATAACATTGGGGGTCAGCGCTGAACCCAGTGTGGGAGTCAACGCGCTGCTGTCATCCAGTGCCCGACTGGAGCAGGGCCTTTCTGGCTAGCTGGCTAGTTAGCTAAGCTAGCAGGCAGGTGTAACGTTATATTGCTATCTAGCTAGTTTACAAAAACTAGCAAACGATGCTTGTGTGAGTCTGTACAGACTATGCGGACATGTAACGCTAGCTGCATTCTCTTCACCTCGTCCACAAGACAAACTTCATCACTCAACTTAAACGCCGGAGCTGTTTATGAAGGTAACGTGACGGTAAAACACCTGCGTCTGCGAATTGCTGTGAGTGCTAGTTGCTAATCTTTGGGTAATGTTTCTAACGTTAGCTAGCTCGTATTATATTGGTATGATTGCTAACGTTAGCTATCTTCTTTCAATTAGAGCAATGTTTGTTTTTTGTTTAGTTTTTTACAAATTACAGCTTTAGCACAATCAAAGCCTTGATGAAGCTGTCATAACATTAAAACAAAGTAATCTTTATTAAAATAAACATTACAAATGTGCTGTAGGATGTTAGCTAAAGTGAACGTTAGCTTTAATACAAATCTTACAGCAGTAGGCCTATTTAATCATTTAGTGCCCTTTTTGCTACTTCCACATGACATCATTATACTTTTACCAGTAAATAACCATGCATTCATGTAAAATACGTCACTTTGATTGAGCATGCATATTGTTTGTTTCTGTTGTTGTAGAAGAGGTTATCATATTTTGAGTTGAGATAAATGGAAGTGTTTGTCAGCTTTCACATGTCTGCTTGAATGTGGTGATGCATTTTGACTTATTTGCGAATGCAAGACAAATAATGGCCTACACTGTGAAGTGGTAATTTAGGCTAGACGACTGGGGAGATATTGTAGTATCACTTGTCAATGATAAGTTATTAAACGTGACTTGTCAGATTTGAAAATAAAGGCAGCCAGCTGTCATTTATATGTAAGATGAATAAAAAGGTGAAAATTTTTTCTGAAATGTATATATTTCTAAAGCACAAAAGAATATGTATTTTTTTTATAAATTATTCGTGGTGGAGCTTTTGGAATGAACCAACAGCAGTGGTGAAATCGGGCGGTTGAGCCCGAGTTTCAAACACTCCAAAAACCTCTCCTACAGTATAAAGCATCACATTGGCTCTGGTTACTCTGCAAACCCCATGGACCTTCTAGACTCATAGTTGTTAGGGTGGCCAACTCAGTGTGTTTTGCTGCTCATTCTCACCAAAGCCATTGTCACAGACACAAAAAAAAACGTGCATGGCGTGTTTTGGTTTCCAGACCCTTCTCTCTTTCTCTCTCTCTCTCTCTCTCCCTCCCTCCCTCTCCCTACGGGTGATGTCATGCGTTAGATAGGTCAAAGGTGACCGATATAGCCTGGCCAGGCATGTTGTTTTGTTCATTATTCCGCTACTGTAAACCCCACGAATCTGTGCCTCCCTTTTGTTGACCCAGATATGTGAGTGCCTCGACACAGTCCCCAGAAAGATATAGGTTAGGCCATTGAAATTCCCCTCCCGACAGTTGGAGGGGGTTTAAAGGTTTCGGTTGCTTTGCCTGACATTGACCTGGAGTTTTATAACAATCATTTAATGAATGGTTTTGTTTTGCTGCATAACATTGCTAATGTGAAGGCATAAATAGTTTACGGCAATTTGGAATGTCAGTGCATCAATAATCATTTTTATTCATTAGGCTTTGTGTTGGACACGAGTTGAAGCTCGTTTTCCGCTTCGATCGACAGTTGTCAGCAAAAACATATTTTGTCACAGTCACTGTAGACAACGCTGACACCAATTAGTGTCAGTCGACTCAACGTGCACCGTTGACCGTCACTGCCGTGGTTTGACAGTTTGTCGTTTCGTGCAACGAAAAAAAAGCAAGCATGCCATAGTTCAGTATTGACTAGAGGTCTAATATAATGCTCTCTACTCGTCTTTGCAAAATACCTTCTTGAACCTCTTTCCTAATCGTCTGTCTTTTACTCTGGAAGTAGTAAACACTGGCTGGCCTCACTGGTGTCTGCTGTTGTGTCCCCCGGCCTCAGTGAGATCACTGCAATCTCTCTGGTCTTCTGACCAAGGCCTTCAGGCTGTTCCAAAATCCAGGATCTAAACTAAGGGCGACAGTCCTTTTCCCCCTTCTGTGCAGTTCTAAATGTCTTTTTTATTGTTATTTAATGCTTTTACATTTATGTTTTGTACAGTACAACACCTTGTAACTCTGGTTTTGAACGGCGCATTATAAATCAAAATGCACTCGCTTACTTCCTACTTTTACTTCTTGTAGATCTCGCCCGGACCGTGATGAGCTTCCGGCTGCCCGCTGGAAGACACCAGGATGTGCGGGCATCGGAGCTGGAGCGAGACCGGCGGCGCTTCGAGGTGGTCTGCAACGTCCTGCTCCTGGACGGCACGGTGCAGTCCTTCAAAGTGAACGTGAGTCCACGTGCGCCGCCCCAACAAGCGTCGCAGACTGAGTTTGAAATGGAGTCCCCTGTTTATTTATTTATTTTTTTGTCATGTCGGTGTTAAGATGGTGACCACAAGTCATCCGCTGTCAAATCAAGCAGCAGGAGTAAGAGTATGTACAATGACTCAAGGCGCAACTTCAGAATCAAGTAGTGTGTCCTCAAATGCACTGCTTGTTGACATTTCGTGCGCTTGTGACGTAGTGTAACGTCAATCTATAAAAGGCCCAGCGGTATTTTCACTGTAAGAAAAAGCTTGACGTTCGTTATCTGCAGTGACAGTTGGAATTGTCCTTTTGTGTGCAGAGCAAGTGTCAGGACTTTGTGAACTAAAAAGAAACTCCTTGACCTTTTTTTTTACTTTTTTTTCTCCATATAATCGTAAAATCGTAAACATATAATAAACTAATTTGCATAAATTTGACTATTCTCTATCTGAAAACTGACTTAGTCCATGCATTTTTCAACTTTACAAATGGGCCTTTTTTTCTATTCTATTAATTGTATTTCTTGGGGATGAAAGACAATGTGTGACCTAACGTAGAAGTCTAAGTTAACCAGCGCTAGCCACTGTGATGTGTCCTACATTCACCACACCAAGCAGCTGACAACAAACCCCCAAACCCCGAGCTGCCACTTCACCCTGACGGGGGCCCAGCAAAGCTTTGTTTTCGGGTAGCCAAGTAGCTCCCCCCCCCCGTTCCACTTCTCCACCACCCCACCACCCCATACCCACACTCACACTAATCCTGTCCTGCTTTAAAGGGAACCCCTTGACCCCACACCCCCCCCGAAAACAAAGGATGAGCCTATTGTTCTGTCATCTCCCAAACGACCATGACACTAGCTGTCGTCCATTTCACAAATCATCTTAGTGCATTATAAGGTTTCCATAAGTCCTGCATATTGTGGCGTGATTGGGATAAAACAAAGAAGAAGCTATAGAGCAGACATTGTGTCGGAGGCTACTTTAACTGACTTGTGCCGTGTGCACTCCACAGTAATGGTTCTGTTCCGTTCGCTCAGATCTGTCGGCTTTGATTTTGGGGCTGGCCTCTTAATGCACACATTGTACACACACGCACACACACTCGCACACACACACACACACACACACACACACAAACACTAGGTTCAGAGCAGTTAGCTGTTCTCTTTACCGGTTCACAGATTTGAAGGGGTGGGACTTGAGGCTGGTGGTGTGGTGTTAAGACTATGTGGGCCAAACAGAGGCTGTGTTTAATGTTGTTTGCGTGCGCGCACATCTGTGTGTGTTTTCCTTTTCTCCCGACATCGTCTAAATAAAACATGGTCTCCCCGGTTCTAAGACTGTCCACATGCACATTGGCTTGACACTAGGCCGAGCTGTGGCTCTGGAAGCGGGTTTATAAAAGCTTCAAAGTTATCCAAAGCACCGCCACAAAAGTGGCCTTAATACAAGAAGACCAAGCATGAGTAAACATGGTTTTACACTTTAGCTCTTTTACAATTTGTACTTTTTTATATATATATATATATATATATATATATATATATATGTTTATATTTATATTTTTTCCATCAACAGTTTTAGTAACAAACTTTACACAACTTTGATACATCGAGTGTGTTATTAAAAAATACAAGTGCCTGGGTGAGTCGTTTTTGTTGTGTGTGTCCCCCCTGTAGAAACAGGAAGCGGGGCAGGTGCTCCTGGATGTGGTGTTCCAGCACTTGGAGTTGACGGAGAGGGACTACTTTGGCCTGCAGCTCGCGGACTTCAGCTCCGAAAGCCAGTCGAAGGCCAAGCCGTGGGAACAACCTAATGTCAGTTTGTTTTAAAAAATTTTTGTCAATTTGTGTTTTTTTAAAAACATTTCTAAGAGAATATTTTTTATTAAACATTTTATTGGTGTAGATTGTTTTTTGGTAGCCTGTTGGTTCAGTTTTGTATTCAGCTACTGTGTGTTCGATAGGTTTCAGTCATACCTTTTAAGTGCTACTTTATATAAAAGTAACAAATTCGTTAAAAGAAATCACGCATTCTCTTTATCATTATTACTAGCCATAGCCTTCTGTGGGTCACAGCTTATACTGATCAGAAAACATATAGATTGTTTTACACGATACATGTACAGTAGATTAAAAGATTAACGGTTATTATCCCATCCTGAGCCAAAATGTATTTCAAAGCACAAGAGAGGTTTAGCTTCTGTACAGGGTCGGTTATATGACTGCAGTAGATTAACTTTTAACAGGTTTTTTTTTTTTTTGGTAGGCGTTAATTGATATGTAACTGCAAACGATAGTAAAAAGAAATCATGTAGTAATCATGTCACCAGCCAATTTCAAGATTGATCTGTGATTTGTTTTACAGAGGTGGTTGGATCCAATTAAACCGCTGAAGAAGCAGTTGAAAAGTGAGTTCTGAACATGATTGTATTATTGTAATAATATTTTTCTCAATGTTGTGTAGGTAATTATTTAAATTATTTTTAACTTATTCAGGGGGATCACCACATAGTTTGAACTTCCGGGTCAAGTTCTTTGTAAGTGACCCTAACAAACTTCAAGAAGAGTATACCAGGTAATGAGCCAACACTGGACGTTTCATGGTGGTACTCATTTTCAATATTAAACCATTTTCCTGACTCCATACAATATGCGTTTGTTTGTCTTTAGGTACCAGTACTTTCTGCAGATCAAACAAGACATTCTGAGCGGCAGGTGAGATGGGCTTCTATCAAAATACAGTCGCTCGCTAACTTATGTTGGCTGTTAAATAAACACACAAATGTGTTTATAATGCTGTAATCATCGAGGGATTATCCTCACTTTTCCTCTGGTGTGGCAATCTGACCATATCTGGTAAAGACATTTTGTTTGATGTTATTATTTACTTGAGTCTTCCGCTGTTGAGGCTCGCACTGTGGGCATTCGTTCTAAATTGATCCTGCAGAATTAGGCTATACCAACCCAAGCTAGTGTGGAGGTGGTTGTGGTGGTGGTGGTTGTTGTTGTTGTTGTTGTTGTTGTTGTTGTTGTTGTTGTTGTTGTTGTCAGTAGGCCCACCACTGTAACTGACTCTCTGTGTCCTCTCCTCCCTCAGATTGTCCTGTCCTCACACTACGGCGGCCAAACTAGCTTCCTATGCCGTTCAGTGTAAGTACTGCAGTAACATGTACCATATAAGCTACTTATTAACTCTTCAGTGTATGTAATGCAGTAACGTGTACCATATAAGCTACATATTAACCTTTCAGTGTAAGTACTGCAATAACATGTACCATATAAGCTACATATTAACCGTTCAATGTAAGTACTGCAGTAACATGTACCATGTAAGCTACATATTAACTGTTCAGTGTGCGTAATGCAGTAACACGTATCTCAGAATCTACTTATTAACTTCCTATGCCGTTCAGTGTAAGTACTGCAGTTTCAGGTACCAGAGTTCTGGTATGCTCTGGTAGCAGATTTGCTTTGACATGAATAGATAATTTCTTTGTAATTTTAAGCTTAATTTTAATGGCAAATATGAAAGCAGTGATATATTTTGTGCTGTTGCGTAACTTGCTGACACTTGCTGAAACCTTAATTTTCGAATTTGAATTGAATTAGAATTTTGAATTTCCCGTTCTAATGCTACCAATAGTAGAATACACCTAGATAAAAAAAAGATGGGAGCGTTGTATAAATGTGTTAGTCTGAACCAATATTTAAGCGGTGTCTCATTGTTACAATTTTAGGTTCATGTATCTTTTGCTGTTACTCCTCAGAGGGTAATATTGCCACAGAGTAAAAACAGATGGAGGTAGATTAGGACAACGACCCCCCGCCCCCCCACATGTAATCCCCTCTGCTCTGAAATACATAGCAGCACTTCCCTGTTGTTCCCATTCCAATCAATCCCTTTGTCTTGTTTTGGTCGCCAAGTCTATGAGATGCTCACAGTACATAGGGATTTGTTTTGTTTGAGGAAGTGCTTGTCAACATTCAATGCGGCAATACAGGAGTAGTGAAAACAGCAAATCATTTTACGAACAGGTTATGAACAAAATGCACTGAGATAAGAACCTTTCTCCCGCAGTAATTTAAAAATGTATAAAGTAATAAAAAAGAGATTTTTTTTTGGATCAGTGTTTTTTTTTCAGTTGGTATAAGTGGACGTTTAAAATTAAATCCATTACACACTCAGCCAGTGTCTGTTCTGGACTGGAAGTGCATTGTGCTACTGTGTGGTTAACACACACACACACACACACACACACACACACACACTCACAATCCCCCTAACTCAAACACCTACTAAACACCCAAACATAGCCTTTGCTTTGTTATTACAGCCGAGCTTGGGGACTACAGCGACTCGGAGCACTTGCCCGGCTACCTCTCCGAATACCGCTTCATCCCCAACCCGCCGCAGGACTTTGAGAAAGAGATCATCAAACACCACCAGCTACACACGTAAGCCATCCTAACAATACGAGGTGATGGGGGGGGGGGGGGCAATACATTTATTTGTCTGGAGGTGGAAAAACCAAAGTGAAACAGTTGACTTTCTTTTAAATACTTTGTGAATTTGTTTGTGGAATGGATGTTCTACACGCACACGCACACACACACACACACACACACACACACACACACACACACACTAACAGCAGCTGAAAGTGCTCCAACTTCTCTGTATCAGAACAAGGGTGGCCATTGTTCTTCCCTCAGGGCCAGTAGGCTGGGCGTTGCTCTGTCAGTGGTCATTGTTATTCCCTCAGAGCCAGTAGGCTGGGCGTTGCTCTGTCAGTGGTCATTGTTATTCCCTCAGGGCCAGTAGGCTAGGCGCTGCTCTGTCAGTGGTCATTGTTGTTCCCTCAGAGCCAGTAGGCTGGGCGTCGCTCTGTCGGTGGTCATTGTTATTCCCTCAGGGCCAGTAGGATGGGCGTCGCTCTGTCGGTGGCCATTGTTGTTTCCTCAGGGCCAGTAGGCTGGGCGTTGCTCTGCCAGAGGCCATTGTTGTTTCCTCAGGGCCAGTAGGCTGGGCGTCGCTCTGTCAGTGGCCAGCAGGAGGGGGAGAGTGTAGTGGAAAGAGAGAGACCAGTGATTAACGCTATAGCCTTTCTCTCTCTTCTTCTCTTTCTCTTGTTCTCTCTTCTCCTCTTTTCCTCCTCTTTTTTCTCTCACATGCTCTCTCTCTCTCTCTCTTTCTCTCTTCCTTTTTCTCACCCACCTTGGTTTTAATTCCACCCACGTCCATGTGGACTCTATCCTTCTTTTCTAAAATCCCAGAGGACTGTCTCCCGCTCAATCAGAGTTCAACTATCTCAACACTGCCCGGACGCTGGACCTCTACGGAGTGGAGCTTCACTATGCCAGGGTGAGTGTTTCAGCAGATATACAGCCTTCACTATCCCAGGGTGAGTGTTTTAAAAGATATACAACCTTCACTATGCCAGGGTGAGTGTTTCAGTAGATATCCAGCTTTCACTATGCCAGGGTGAGTGTTTCAATAGATATACAGCCTTCACTATGCCAGGGTGAGTGTTTCAATAGATATACAGCTTTCACTATGCCAGGGTGAGTTTTTCAATAGATATACAGCTTTCACTATGGCAGGGTGAGTTTTTCTATAGATATACAGGCTTCACTATGCCAGGGTGAGTGTTTACAGCTTTCACAATGCCAGGGTGAGTGTTTCAATAGATATGCAGCTTTCACTATGCCAGGGTGAGTTTTTCAATAAGATCATAGGCATCACTATGCCAGGGTGAGTGACAAGGGTGAGTGCTTTCAAAAGGATCACACTCTTCACTGGCATGCTACTCTGGGCGGACGTGCCAACCAGAACACACACTCAGTTGTCACTCAAGACACGTTTTGTTAGGCATTGTAAGGTTTTTGGGACAGTGTTTGATCTCTCTCTGCAACAGAGCCCTCTACAAGTCCTTCATCGCTGTACTTTTTAAGAAATCTCAAAAGCAGTCGCTAAGGCACCGAGGTTTGAGACTTGGGTACTGGATCTCCCGCTCTACCAAGACGTTCAACTAATCTGTGATTTAAAGGTTAGACGTTAGAAGAAGAAAACAAAATTACTAATGGTGCTGTCTTCCGTCCTCTTTTGTCTCAGGACCAAAACAATGCAGAGATCTCTGTAGGTGTGATGTCGACTGGGGTCGGCATATATGAAAACAGGGTGCGAGTCAACTGCTTTCCATGGTGAGTATAGGGGCCCCTGTGTCGGAACACCGACCGACACACTGTGTGTGGAAAATAACAGCAGATAAAAAAAAGCACAGGCACCTCATCACAACAGGAAAGGAGAAGCAGGAAACAGATAGGGGCACACACTGGCGTCTTCACGTGGAATATGTGTCGTGGGCGACCTGTTATATTTCTCTTCTTGTTTTGTTTGTTAAACCGATTTTTTTTATTTTTTTTTTATGACTACCATACACATCTATTGTGGTGTGCAATACAGATAGACTAGTATGGTCACAGCTGTCAGAATAACACTATCAGAATCAGAATCAGAGTCAGAATCTGAATCAGAATCAGAAACAGGTTTATTGCCAGGTAGGTTTACACATACAAGGAATTTGCTTTGGTGTAAATGGTGCATACATGCACACAATACAAGGAATAAAGTTAAAAAAGAAACAGAG
>JAVQIZ010034482.1:0-19161 GCA_036023535.2 Galaxias brevipinnis
ACACACACACACACACACGCACACACACACAAATATAAACAGACACAGCGTAGGCCAGTCGGACGATTAAGAGGCATGCTCAGCAGAAATCCCCCAGGCAGTTTTATAGTATGTTTCACTGTTGATTTGGGCTTACTAGCTCAGGCTGAGAGCCTGCGAGCACGCAAACAAAATGCTGCCACATCTCATTATGTTATGTAATATCATGCACACGAGTACTGTAGATGTCTACACACATTTAACAACAAAAGACTACATTTACTCTAACGGGGTATGTGTGAGAGAACACACGCACACTTTTACCATCTCTCTCTCTCACACAGGTACACACCTATACACACACACACACGCAGACACACACGCACACACTTGTTGGACAGGGAAGACAAAATGTTGGTACTCACAGGCCTCGGAGCCGCAGCCAAATCTTCTCGATCTGATCCGGCTGGAGGTACTTCAGGGACGTGCTCTCAAACTCCTCGATCTCTTTGGTGGGAGACTCCATGGTCGCAGTGGTAGGGGGAGAAAGGCGGACGTGTTGGACGGAAAAAAAGTAAGTTTAATCCCGCCGGCGTCTTTCAGGGGGAGCTCCGTCGGGAACGCCTCGAGCGACGGAGTCTGTTGTGTGGGGACGCGAGACGAGGCTGTGTACCCTCTCCTTCCTCCTTTCTTCCTCAGTCTTCACATCTGCAACAACAGCTGGGACAAACCAGCCGGCATCTCCTCTTTCTTCTCTTCTACCCCTCTCTCTCGCTCTCTCTCTCTCTATCTCTCGCTCTCTCACTCCCCCCCCCCTCTCTCACTACTCTCTCTCTCCCTTTCTTTTCCTTTTTTTTCTTTCCTTCTGCCAGTCAGTCTTTTCCTCTTCTGTGAGTGTGTCAATTCGAGTCAATGGTACCCTGGGCTTTGCGGTAGCGGTAGCAGGGCAGAACTCACTCTCTCTATCACTCTCTCTCTCTCTCTCTCTCTCCCTTGTTCTCTCTCTCTCTATTTCTCTCCCTCTCTCCGTCACTCCGCTCTCTCAGTCCCACTCGGCTGCGAGTGTGGCGGGAGCGCGGGGGTCCGGGCACTGAGCCATGGCTCTCTCTGGAATAACGAGAGGGAGGGACGCAGACGGCGGGACGGAACTCAGCGCAGCCGGGATTAGCGCAGACTACCGAGCTCTCCGCTGCTGCCCCATGAGGAGGAGGGGAGGGGGGACGAGGGGGGTGGGGGGGTGAGGAGGAGTCTGATTGATAATACCAAACTGTGGCTCTCGTTATATCCACTGTGAGTGACGAAGGAAGCCAGGGTGGAGAGGGAGCGAGGGGACCGAGGTAAAAACAACCACACTGTGAGTGAGCTGGGTGGGGGGGTTCACTCTCCCTCTTTCCCTGGATGTGGCACGCGCTCACAGACGCTTTCAGGAGTAACATAGTTCTGGCGTGTCACACTTCACTCGCACGATCTTTAGGGTTTTTTTGTGTTTTGTTTGTGTCATGTTTCCTTCAATGGAAACACACACGGTTTATTGTGTGTAACTTTTAGCCCCTAGAATAAATCAAATAATAATGTCGCCATGTATGAATAATAAACAGTGCAATTCAAACTGACGGAGCAATTGTTGAGTGAATCTATTTCTCCTAGTCCCTCTTAACTCTTCATTTCTTTATCTGCACACCGACATAAACACATGCACACACACACACACATATGCATACACACACACACACACACAAGCACAGGAACACACTCACTAACACGCATACAAAGAGAATACGACGTAATAGTTGAGCATTATTCTCAAGGCTCCCTCTAAATCCTTTTTATTCACAAACTACAAATTGATTTACCCCCTCCCCTTGGGTAGATTCTCGTTCTTTTGTGTCAGTCAGTTGTGCTTTTTTTGCCCACACAACAAAGAGAAGTGTTGTGATTTCAAAATGGTAGTAGAAGAATGCTTGACAGCCAGGAACGCAACACTGCCGAGTGTCAGAGTGGCAGAGTGTCAGAGTGTTCGCTTAGCCTCCTGAAGGCAGCGTTGGTTTCCTGAGCCGTCACCTCTGACACAAACCTTCAACAGCACAGCCACATCTCCTGCTGCTTTTCTGGAAAAGTTCCTCCCACAAGCATTTAAAAATGGTTGTATTTGCACGGTGAGTCCTCTCTTTTTTGAGGTTTGCTCAAGCTCTGCTTGTCAGCGACCAAGCTGAAAAACGTTTTTTCGGGGAAAGGGTTAGGGTTTGGGTTTGAGTTAGGGTTGGGGCTAGCCAAACAAACTCCTTGGTGGGGAGCTACCTGTGTGATTTGGCACAGAGTTCGTTCCGTGTCTCTCTCTCTCTCTCTCTCTCTCTCTCTCTCTCTCTCTCTCTCTCTCTCTCTCTCTCTCTCTCTCACTCACTCTCTCCCTCTCTCTTTCTCTTTCTCTCTCTTTTCATCGCTCTCCCTCTCTTACTCCTGACCTCTGCCTCTTGTTCTCTCTGTGTCTACTCTCCTAGTCTACACGTGGGCTATCAATAAAAAGGGGCCACAGACACTGGCTGCCTTTTCCTCTTCTGAGTACGAGCCTCGGGGATGAGTAAGCCCCCGGTGCCTTTCAATTACTTGATGCAGGATGCGGGGATAATGCCAGGGGCAGCGACTCAAAGGGTCCCGGCTTTCATCTGCTCCGATGGCTCCACCGTGTGTGTGTGTGTGTGGGGGGGTTGAGGTGGGCTCTCACCGGGTCCTCCCGACCACTGCTCTCTTCAAAGGCACGACTTTATCTCCACATCTCCCTAACACACTCTAAAAAATACCCCACCACCAGAACCACCCCCGCCGCCGCCACCGCCACTGCTTCTTCAAGGTGTTTTGTTCTGCCTGGGCTAAGGCTGTTGGTCCCCCCCCCCCCTCCCCCCCCGCACCCCCCTGCACGGTCTACTTTCCTCAGCCTCGGTTAGTCTTTTCCTGTCTGCACCACTACTGCAGGACCTTCTACTCGGATCATCCAGAGCCACTGTTTTCTATTGACAGCTGAGATCTCTCTGGAGAGAGGGGTGGGTTTGACGTGCTTTTAGCCTGGCATTGACTGAGCCATGATCCCCTACAAGGGAAGTTCTGTCAAATGCATTTCAATGTGTAATAGCTTTCCAGGGAAGGAAGCTTCCAAGACATACCATGGTGTGGTTCAAAGTTGTTCCATACAGCGCCAGGGAGACTGGCAACTAAGGACTACAGTCATGATCTCAGGATTATTGGTCCAGCTACTGTAAACCATTATGCCTTGCTGGCAAAAGACCACAGAGAGAAGGAACATTCATTTAAATGGAGATGGGGCAGTAAGTGTGAGCTTTCAAAGAATCAAGGGCAAGGAATTGTTGAATGGCAATGCCTTGCAATGTGCCACTAAGCACTGCTTTTTGATATTCTAGCCTTATGCAAATGTAAGGTGAGTATTAAAGATTTATATCGCTGAAATATTTTTTTGTATTGTGAAATACACAGCACACATTTTCCTTTTAGTTCATTTGGTTATTATTAGATATGACGATTGACACGATTTGATATGCAATCTTCAAACAATGTTCCAACCCAGCGAAGAGTAATTGATCAAATCTCAGTTTCGTTTTAACGAGTCTTTATAAAAACAGTCTGATTAATTGACGCTGTCCAGGACTATTTTTAGCCTGACATCTAATGAATAAAGTCTGTGAATATGAGTTATGTTGGAACGCCACCTCGATGACAGCTGGGACCTCCTCAGAATGTTTACATACAATACGCACTCGTTAACCAAGACAGAGATACGATCAATTTATTTTCCGGTTTTTTTTGTTTTGTTTTTTGCATAAGCATTCTTGTCATTGTGATTCAGTTCCTCACATGGCACAAAGAAATCGTGGCAGCATGAGGGGCAGAGAACCATTTGGAAGTGCATAAAAAATTCACACCTCATTTGAATTTGCAGGCCATTTCATACGGACAGCTATGCATCAATGCGGCGCTCTGAGGTAATGACCACATTTTCAAGAACGTAATCCATTACGAAAAATGATTTCCTTATCAGCTGGCTCCTTTACGGGATAGAGGGATGAAGGAGTTGGGTGTGGGGGAATTGAGGGCACAGTCTCATGAGCAGGTTCTATTAATTTGAGGGGAGCTAGAAGAGGGAAAATGACCAAGGCAGGACGTTTCCTATTACTGGACATTCCAGAGAGATCCCTTGGGTTCAAAGGTCACACTCGCACCCTCCGACGAAGGTTAGAAAAGATCCAATGTGTTCCAGAGCCAGGTCCTTAACATGGCTAGCTGCTTATCTGGGTGGTGTTAATATGCTATTACAGCCGTTATCAGAAAATGGAACATCATCCACATTATCCTTGTCAAACCAAAACGTGTTTCATCAACCATAATCATTTTCACAAACGTAGTCAAGATCACCATCCATGGAAAAAGTAATTTGGGCACGCAATGTTCACACCCAAGTGCATGAATTAGCCTAATTCATACATAAGCATGCGCACTGCGTCTCATTCGATAGCAGTGTACTATTTCCCGCTTACCCTTGGGCATGAGAGAGTATGGTTCATTGAAGGGTGAAGGCACTGTAGACTACATCACCCCTGACCCTTGGATGGCTCAATGTAACCGCAACAGAACCACACCCGGGACGACTTGACTTCTGGGTGCAGTGAGAGATGCACAGAGGTCAGAAAGATCATACAGTTTTCAGGGTGAAGGGCGAATACTTTTTTTTCGTTAAGTAGCTTGCAAACTTGTGGTTTGTTAAAATGTGCGAATGGAGGTCCAGTCCAAATTTGGCCAGTTGCTATATACTTTTTGAAACTTCAGAACACTCTTAATATCCGCTGTGCTGGGGCTCAGGGACAAACTTTGCAATTCATAGTAGACTATCTTCCTTATCCTTGTCCAGTCATATTGATACTAATTCATCACAAGTTATACCCATAAGAAACATGTTTCGGAGAGAATATACTACTGTAGTGCAGACTGTGGTTTTAAAAATATGTCTGGATATTCTTCTAATAGCTGTTAGCTTAGGACAGTGTTATAGGTGAATGGTCTGCATTGGCGATCCATATGAATGGATTATTACTGGCCAAGGTCATAGGGAGAGAGGTAAGCATGAGGGCATATCTCATTAAAACACCCTGCAGCTATTTTCCAATTCATTTTTATAAACGACCAATGACAGCAGCACTATCGGTTATCGGAATTATGCAAATATGAAATCGCTGAGAAGGGACAGAAACTGCTGAGAAAGACATACGCGCATGTACCCACACGTACCAGTCAAAAGTTTGGACACGCTTTTCCATTCAAGTTACACATACTGTAAATGTACCTCCTTACAAAAACAAAAATACTGATATAGATTCCACCAAAATGTTATTAAAAAATATATAATTAACAATTGAAACTCAAAATAACAAGACTCAGACACAGACAACAGTAAGAGCATCAAGAGAAGGGAATGTGAGTAGCGCTGGCAATTTATTGGTCGCTAGTCTACTGATTGTGGCATTCCCCATACCCCAGTGAGGTCACACAGCCCGGGTTAGAGTAGATTAGATGAACAGCGTGTGATTATAGGTAACCCGTTGTCCTCATGTTGCCTTGTGTATAACGCCCTTCATTGATCCTCTGGTCTAGTGAACGTTTCCAGAAGCATAGAGAAAATCACAAACAAACATAGCCCTTTTTTTCGTTTGAAGGTGCAGGGACAGTGATAGTGACTCAGCAGGACTATTGAGCTGAACGGGAACATGTTCGAACCTGTACTTTAATTTGGCTCGGAAGGACTTGGAACACCAGTGGAAATGACAAATGGGGGAAAAAATCACCAGTGTTAAACGTCAGCCAGTAAGTTCACATAGATGTATCCCTACCAACACAGAATCCTCTACTCATACTTGCACAACATTTTCAACTTCCTGCTAATGAACGTACGCTGAGGCTGTTTGATATCAGTAGCCATGACGCATTACACCGTGCCGTACGGCTTTTAGACACAATAGCAGGCCAGGTTGGGTTGTCATAATCTGTATGAATAAAAGTGTGTTGGTGAGCGATACAGATGTGGGTCATTCTGCCTCATCCGTCAGATGAGCTGAGGAGGGTCAGTATCTAAAGGGGACAGACAGACAGATGGACAGCTGCAGGGCCTGTGACCACGTGGCTGGTCCAAAGAGAGACAGGTCTGGTACCGAGGCAGGATAGCTGGGGGGGTGGCGGCGGGAGGCACCAGCACGGCACATTAATCAGCCACACACTCCATCACAGCTTGTGGCATCCGATTAACCGGCAGATGAATCACACCGCAGCGCCGGGGACTAACCTACATCTCTTTTTTTTTCTTGTTGCAAATGTGTGCCGCAGTCTACGTGTGGGTGTCACGTCCGCTCGTGTGTGTTTGTGTTCGAGGAGAAACTGTGCGTGGATGTGTTTGTAAATGTGCATTGTAGGTGGGTGGATGAAGAGACTGCAAAGGTGGTCTAGGGAGTGGGTCAGTGATGGTTTTTTTCAGTGTATGTATGTGTGTGTGAGTGTGTGTGTGTGTGTGGGTCTGTCAAGTCGATAAAGGTACTGCGCCTATACATGAGCACGCGTTCGATAGACGTGTTAACGGCCGCAAGAAAGCCCACGCTAGCCAAAGGAACCCAGTCGACGCCAGCCACTCCACATCACGGCAGCTGGCGGCACCTTCTGTAGCCAAAAGCCACCCCGTCTATGAACTCCTCGCTGTAACCTCAGAAGGGCCATGGCTTCTCTAATGAGCCGAGCAGCAGCACGACGCCGCCGCTGCAGAGGAGCCAGCGTGTGTTCCTGCCCTAATGGCTCTGTGTTGTTCTGCTTCCCGTCACGCTGGAGGCACGGGGAGGGGGCACGTAGCGGCAACGGCATCTCTCAGCCTGTTTACCTGTTTCTCCTTCCTCCACTGAACCCGCATCACCACCAAAAATAACGCGCTACAATAAATGACAGAACCAAGCCACCGCAACAGACACTAATGAAAAGTGAGTTTAAATGTACGGCAACATTGGGAGATAAGAGCTCCAGCGGCTGTGCTGCTTGTAAATGGAGGGAGAGTCCCAGGTACTACACGAAGCTAGTGGACCAAAAACAGGATCCCCTTTGTGATAAACGGACACTAAACTCCTAGTGATAAACGGACACTAAACTCCAAAAGGTTTCAAAATTGTAAATTATACGAGGCAAAACCATAAAACTCGTTACAGCCATCGCGTCTTATAGTGCACTCTTACTCCCTATGCACGCAGAACAAATTCAATCTCTTTTCAAATGTACTCAGTTACTGTGCTTTGGAATTTCTCATACTTGGATTGAATTCCACCGACACAGATTTACCTGTGCTGTGTGATAACAAGTATTTGACCTCCTTTACCCCCTCCCAGCCTCCTCTGGGAATAGTGTAATTATCCCAGCCCACACATGACCGCCATCATTGACCCCATGCTCCAGAGGTGACAAGGCTTTTGCGTCATCCGTTATGGACGAGATGTCTGTTTCATGGTCTTAATCACCCGGCTTCGGTAATGTCGCCAATCCTTATTTAGGCCCCTCAAAGCTTTGACCGTCCTGCCTAGAAGCCCAGCCTCAATCAACGCACATGAACGAGTATTTTCACAAACACTAATTGGAATTAAGAAATAAATTGTAATACAAATAGAAATTTTATAAAACATTAGTTCATAGCACATTAGTTCATATAGAATGTACTGGCAAGTCATTTCCACTGAGAACCAACAAGGTGAAGCATAGTTACAAAAGACAAGACAAGTGTTCTGAAGCATCATGGCCTGTTTAAAGATTTGAGTCCAGCCTGGGTGCTCAGGGATGGCTTTTCCTTTTATCACTGGTGCCTGGCTGTCTTGCATGGAGGGCAAAAAATGCCACTGGCTCCAGTCATCTGGAAAATGACTGTGGCTCATCACCACCCTCCACAAGAAAAAAATACCTGTGTTTTCATCAACAGTACAAGGCAGGAGAATATGGGGAGTTGTCATTGGAAACAACAAAACATGTGCATGGAAATGAAAATGCCCTGCAGCAATCAGGATTTTAAAATAGCTCTGCTTGCCGTTAGCAAGTGTGGCAGAGCAAGAGGGGTAAGGGAGGGGTACAGTGGTAGGGAAAATTGGCTAAACTAAAGGACATGGCCCTTTAAAATAAAAATTTCAATCACACGTAAAACTTTAAGGTTAATACAGTGCAGACATCAATTAGATATCAACCTGTCAAATATGCCGCTAGGCAAGGAAATCTCTGGTTTGGCCATGATCCCCCACCATTTTGCATAATGTCCCGGAGTCTGTCGAAACCCTTTTACGTATTTGTCCCCTGACAAAGTGTTTGCCTGGTGACACCCACGGCATTTGTAACGCTCCCCAGAGAACCCCCAGGTTAATTGGGACCGGGCTTCGCGCAACACACAATATTCTAAAAGTGACAACAAATTATGCTAATGCTCCTTTGAAATACTCATTATTTGGAGAAATCAATCATATCCTATTGTACAGGGACAAGCATCAGAATTTGTGTGTGTCTATGTTTGGGTGTGTGATGAGCACATGCGTTTGTGTGTCAGCACGTGCATATGAACATTAGGGCTGTTTTTGGGTGTGTGCGTAAACATGGACACGAGTAAAGCCCACAGGAACAGAGATCCCCCCTTTCTAAAAAAAGACACACACCGTTCTCCCTAGCACTACGTCTGTCACCATGGTGATCAACTGCCTGTCAATATCACACAGAAGGAAAAAATTAACTCAGAGAAAGGCTTGACAATTGGTGTCCCAAATGAACACCAATGCTTCACATCACTGTGTTTTCATATCAATTGGAGTTTCTCAGGATTGTGACATGGCAAAGTCACTGTGCTTGTTTGAGGTGACAGGCAACATCACCAAACCTGATGGCTGTTTTCTCTGTGGCATCAGGTCCATCTTTCGGTGGGAGCTCGTCTGCCAGGATCTCCTCGGGGCTCCGTAGGTCACTCAGCACCTTCTGCTCCTTGCCTTTCATCCCCATCCCAGTCGTGATGGCGTTCCACAAAGCACTCTGGGATTTGGAGCCTGCCAGGGGAATTTTATGCAAGATTAGGTTTTTCCTTTCAAGCTGTAAAAAGTGCTTTTTTAAAGGTGATGCTACATCTCGGTAGAAGTGTTATTAAAGGATTATTGGTAAACAGGTAAGGTATTATGGCTGTGATAGCATTAAGTTGTAAATAATTGCCATCTTCAAGCAACATCCTGCACTGTCATTATTCAGACCTTCTGTTATTATAGCACATTGCATGACTCAGTGGCAAATGTGATGTATGAGAGCTTTTGTGATGCTGCCACCTATTGGATGTAGTGAGTCAGTGCTAGTTTACCGTAAAATGGCTGAACTTCTTTCACAGGTAGACTGCATTGAATCGGACAACCTATACAACACCATCTAATCTTATTGTATTTGATGAGTCAACAATAGTTATCACCCAACGCAGTGTATGCAGTAGTATGACTCTTACGTGAAAAGCTGGCCAATTGCCTCGAAGAACTCTGACCCGGCTCCTCATTTGCCACTAAAAGAAAAAAAATAAATAAATAGACAGGTCTGCAAAGCCTTACACAATGAAATGAAACATGTCACTATCTCTTGTGTGCATGCGTGTTTTTGATCCTGTATGTGTGTGTGTGTGGGTGTGGGTGTGTATTGCGTAGTAGTATCAGCAGTAGTAGTAGTCGTAGTTGTAGTTTCTTGTAGTTATCCACTTATCAGTAATCCACATGGAATGGAAAAGCAGAGAAACTATAGCGAACTACATCATATAGTTGTGATTCTTTGAAGCATGATTTACTAAATTTCCCACTTGACACGACTTTACAGAACCACCTGTCTCCACAAGTGAGGAAAAAACATTTTCTTTTTACCAGTTATTATCAGCTGTAGCTGGCGGGATATTTCTTTTTTAGATGTATGTTTGACGCTGACATCAACCGATACAAAGAGACAGAAACCCTGAGGACAGGCAATGAACCACTGCTACCAAGGAGTCACGCTCCAGCGCGGCTGATTGACAAAGTGCTTCGCCGAATGAGACCCAAAGCCCAGCGAGCAATCGATTACCACCTCGCACTCCGGTTACTATGACAACTCTCATGGTGTGGGGGCAGCTTGGGAACAGGAAATGTGTGTTGAATATATAGGTCTCCTCTGGTCAAAATAGTTTGTGTGTTGTCACATCTTATCGTGCATTGCCCCTTTGTGCCATTTCACGTGGCATTTATTTACTCTTTTTTTTTGTTTTGTTTTTTTACCAAAACAAATATTACTGAATGTACAGCATGCAGTTGGCCTCTTAAAAAATGGAAGGTATGTTTCCACTTTAAAAAAAGATTTCAGTTTTTATTCTTACTGTATGTTCATTGTATCCTTTAAATTAGCCTATCCTCTAAACTGAAATGATCTGCCATGGGGTTTGCCACTGTACAAAATATTATCATGAAGTGGGCAATTAGCAAAAGTCCTTGGCATGTATATTCCTCCTTTTTCTTTTTCATCTATTTTCATCTATTTTTCCTTCAGTGACAGATGGCACAGGGGCAACACTACAACAAGGCCAGCACAGAAGTTAATCAGCACTTCAACTGTTGTCAAGACGATTGAACAAACTCCTGGTGACATCACTTCAGTGTCTAAGCCCAAACCTCTGTTGCTATGTTACATTTTAACACAGATGCATGTAATTAATGCAACGGTTTGAATTCATATTATTGAGACATACTAAATAAGTTTAAGTACCTACTTCTCATTAATACCTTCCTCTCTTTCACCATCTCTGTTTCTTTCTCTCTTTCGCTTTCTCTTTTTCTTTTGTATCTCTCTCTCTCTTTCTCTCTTTCTCTCTCTGGACTTACCTATCGTGATGTTAAAACCGTCAATGCTGAACGTTGCACTCCGTCCCTTCTGAAATCTTTGTTTCTTGGAGATTGCCTCCATTTCTTTCGCCCCTTCCATTTCTAATGCAAACTTTGACTTGGTTCTGTGTTTTCTGTCTACCGGTGGGTCTTGGTTTGGATATCTCCTGGTTTAAAAATGCACAGGTCTGTCATCAGACCCTAAAATGCAGTAGCATGGATGGTTGTGAGACTGACTTGTGGTCTGCAGCCTTCAAGCTGGTAGAATTCCAGCAGCTCTTCATCTCAGAAGCCACCCCCCTCCACTCCACCTTCTTGTCCGCGCTCTACACCTCTCATCCCACTCTTTCCTCACACCTCAGCAAACTACTTCAGCAGCCAATATCTCTCCTCTCCGTTTCTTGTTACCCCCCTACCCCTCTCTCTCACTCTCTCTTACCGTCTCTCTTTCTCTTTTCTCTGTTTTTCTCTCTGTCAGTGGGTTGTGTGTGTGTGTGTATGTATTTATTTGTGAGTGTGTGGGACTTAGATACATAGAATGTCGGAGGGGGTGTGGGAGCATCATATGTCTAGGGTTTTCTAAACGATCGTGACTCCTTAAGCTGCCTACCACTTAGTTTGAAGGACCTCACTGGCATCGAGGCGGTGGCTAATGCTCCTCCTGTCTCAGGGTTCTTTTCTCTCTCTCTCTCTCTCTCTCTCTCTCTCTCTCCCTCTTTCTCTCTCTGTCTCTCTCTCACTCTCTCTCACACACACACATACACACCCTCGCCTTTTTAAGGGCCACGCGAATAAAACAGACACGTTGAGAGAATTTATCTACAACACAGTCCCATTCAGAGGTCTATAAGTTTGTTAGGCTGTGATAGTTTATCTCTCATAAAGTTAATGCTTTTAACATTATATTTATAGTTTTCCAATTTTATTTGATTTAATTTCACATCAGTAGTTTGGCTGTATTATGTAAACTTAATAAACACTAATGTTTAGTAATAAATATTTCTACAGATTTTTGCTGAGGTTTAATTTGAACAATGCCTTCAACATAACTCACAAACATCTGATCATAACAAAAATGTTTGGTAGCTTTACATCCTCATCCCATTGTCCATTGCCAAGGTCTACTAATACCTCCATATTCAGTAGTTAGCATCATCAATCATTTGGGTGATGGGTGTCGCTTGTTTCTAAGCAGCTAAAGTGTCGTCTCCTCCTTCCCTGCTTGTTAGAGCTGCCGTCTCCATTACGCCACCAGGTTTCCCACACACACACCAAAGCAGTGAGAAAGCCAACAGCCCCCTTATTAGCACTGTTTGACATTTAGCCCTGACATTTTTCTTGTTTCATCTTTGCCTCCAATTATTGGTCGGGTATGGTACAGCTCTCTGTATGGCTCCCTTTCAAATGGCTCTAAAAAAGAAAATGTATTTACATGTTTATGACCAGCGGGGTGCCAAGGAGCACAAAAGTGCGCTTAACATAATTTAGAACACGTCTTGATTGTGCAATAAGGGTTGATTAAAAAAGGTTGATATTCTTATATTCTTATATTCTTGACCACTTTGTACTGCTGTTATTGCTGTATGCTACTTGTCTTTCCATCTGGTAATCGATGTGTGGGGATCATCACCTTGCAATCTACCCTCTTTTGCTCTCCTATTCACCATTTCACACTCTGCTGCAGTCAATGCCCATAGATACAAATGACAATATCCACTGCAAGAACCATGGTATGGTGTGCATTAAATACCAGAATGTTAAATAATATATAAAATAATTTGCCTATGTGTCAAATAAATCCTACTACAGTATATTATCCTGTTATTACATTTAAAACATGAAATTACAGATGAATAGCAGGCCAAAACCGTACAGATTCCTAAAAGCTTGTGGCTGACGTAAATGTGCTGCGGCAGCAGGAGTGGATATTGTGACACCAACATTAGGCGATGTCTCCAATTATGGTTATTTATTTTTTAGGTTTTTCCTTTCTAAGTAACTTTTTTTAATTGGCTACAGTGTGTGTGTGCATGTCTGTGGGTGTGTGTTTGTGTATCTATCAGTGTGTCTATGTGTCAGAGGGGTGATTTGAGTTTCCCCAGACCACCAGTTGTAGGTGGCTGGCATTAGTAGGGAAGGTGTGACTGCCCTTTCATGATGGCTGTGATCTAAGACTTTAGAAATTACTCTTATTAGTTCACCTAAGATGGACCATGGGGCAATTGACAAATGCAGGAATGGAGGTAAGGAATGTCAGCAGATCATTTAGGAATCAAAGAAAAGATAACAGTGGAAGTACAATATACATCTTTGGGCGAGCAGCTCTTTCCATATATTTCTATGAAGAATTGGTATCAAGCAGACACCACAGTCCCCATGGCGACCATGTTACTCAAATAAAAGATAAAGATAACATTTTTCTGGAATGAACGTGTATTATGTGGTTTGGTTACTGAGGTGGCTTCAAGGTTTTTATTTTGCAAAGCTTCTTCCTGTTATATCAGTTTTACCTAACCTTATTTTGAAGTCAAGGTCTTTTCTCAGCAAGAACCAATCAAGTTAAACTGTTTTTTGTGTGATGTTTTAGGTAAATTGTTATTTTGACGCTTTTTTTCTTTGTTAGATATTGCAACAATATACAATATGACATTATACAGTATGGTGGAAATAATCAAACGGGTTTTGTTAGTCCTCATAATGAAAGGTGTTGCGGGCACTTTCTCATGTTTTCCATTTGCTGCGCAATGTTGAGTGTGCTTCTTACACAAACACACCTGCTGGTCAATACGTCTATTGAGGACCATCACTCAGCCTTTGATCTGGTGATGAAACAAAAGCCCTTTCCGTCAGATACCACGATATGAAATTTTAGGTGGATATGAATAAGAGGGTGTGAGCATGAAGAAAATCAATAATAGCCATTAGCAAGCCTTCGCCACAACCATGTCATTAATAAGCAAAAGACTATTACTTTTAATCCAAACTAGAGATGACACTTCCTTGACAGGAATCATTTATGACAAAATTGAAATTATACTTTCATTAAATGATTTATGTAATGGGGGTGGCATGATGGTGCGGTGGTGCAGTGGATAGAGCTGTTGCCTCACAGCAAGAAGGTTCCAGGTTGGAGCCTTTCTGTATGGAGTTTGTGTTCTCCCCATGTCTGCGTGGGTTTTCTCCGGGTGCACCGGCATCCTCCCACAGTCAAAAAACATGCAGGTTAATTGGTGACTCCAAATTGCCCGTAGGTGTGAATGTGAGTGTGAGTGGTTGTAAGTACTTTTGTGTCAGCCCTGTGATTGACTGGCGACATGCCCAGGGCCGCCTTTCGCCCTGTGTGGGCTTGGATAGCTCCAGCCCCCAGCCCCCAGCCCCCCCACCCCAGCGGTAAAGCTGATGGATGGATGGATGGATCATGTAATGGTTGTTACATAAAAATTCAGGTGTCCAATTATTTCCATACTGACTCTACAAAGTTATCATAAAATCAGAGGAAGACTAATTGCTATTTATTTTTCCGACTTGGTCTTAGCACACCTGAGGAAGGTCACATAGGTACACATTGAAGACCAGTGGAAGGTCACATAGGTACACATTGAAGCCCAGTGTGCAACACTGTCAAGACTCCATGTACTATATGCAGAGCGTAATTGGAAAGACAAAACAAACTTGCCAGAGATCTCCCCCTAGTCCACAGAGCCGTGCAAGCTGAAGGGTTGGTTTGAAGAGTCTGTGCCTGAAGCTGCCGTAACCACAGTGATACAGTCAGGTAATTAACACCCAGACGTACCCCGGGAGCCGGACAATTCCCCTGCCAAATGGTCATTAGTGAGATGTTAAGGGTAATGTTAGCTTGAGTTGCTAATCTTTGTCAAAACAGAGTCATGGAAATCAACCTGTAATGACAACATCCTGGAGGAAAATATCAGCGTCCAAAGTATTTCCACGCCACAGCTCCAAGCAACAAACGGAATGTTTTGGCCAGCGTGTGCCTTTCTTCAGCGACACAGTTCCAAGCTATTAAAGAGAAACTGTTTTGTACAAACAGATCTTTTTGATTATGGTCAGACTTCACCACTCTTTTACCCTGCCACATCAGCCACTGTGCCAAACACCATTAAAGTCATGGAAGAACACGCAACAGACACTAATGGCCAAGGCCTCCCTCACTTTCCATAAACCACATCAAAAATAAAGACCCCAAAAGACAGAGTAAATTATAGTCTTCTAGAATGCATTTGTTGCTCGACTCCCACGCCGTGACCAAAATATGCACTGTGGGGGTAGATCATCAAAGTGCTCAGTAATACAGGACAAAAAGGCTGGTTCCAATCAACTTCTTTTTTTCTCTTCTCCAGGAGGGAACGCAAATCAACCGCGAAACATGACTCTAATATCTGTAATTGTCGAGCCTTCCCAGACTCCCTGGATTCTGCTCTCATTAAAATCACAGAAACTCCATCATTATCGCCTAACCTCCTCCCAGCAGCTAAAAAAACCACACGGTTCCAATGGAAACGTGCCGGCTTTCAGTCCCCACTGCGGTTTGGTGAGGTAAAAGGATGCCATGTTCTTCTGCGACCAGGGAGACCCTCTGGATGGGACATCATCCCCAAACCCATACAGCGACAGTTTAATTACCGCTGTCTCCGGAGGCAAGGCTATTACGGAATCTCTCTAGCATCCTATATTTATACCTGGTTGTTTCTCTGCAAGAGAGACACGGTCACATGCCGAGCAGCTGTACTGAGTCATAACGGTAGGCGCACCAGGGTCTCTCTTGAAGATGCAGGCTAGTGGTCTTTTTCATAAGAACATATGGATTGTTATCCTAAAGATAAATAGTTTGTGCCAGTATAATCTTAGTGTATTAAAACTAAGTTCGGTACCGGTCTGTTCTGTGTTATTAATTGGCGACCAATGTGTATAAAGCGCTTTGAGTATCTAGAAAAGCGCTAAAACAAAATAAAATGAATTATTACTATTATTATTATTATTATTATTATTATTATTATTATTAAAACAAAAGCTGCAATCTAAAAAAGGGATTGAGCGTCTACAAACGAGCTATAAATCCGGAAGGAAGCTTGGAACTAAATCCAACCGGGCAGACATAGTCACCGTCTAGGGGGAAGAAGACACGGCCCCGTTGTGTCACTTGTCTCTGTTCCTCCGAGACCCTTTAACTTCAGCCTGAGTACATATGAGTTCCATGTCTGAGTCTCCTGCGGCCCCCTAGTGGCTCCAGAGAGGTGTTACCCTGGAGGATGCTGCTTCCTCACTACGGGTGCCCTGCTCACTTAGGGGCAGGCTGAGGAGGAAACCACCCAGGGCTCTGGTATGACTTCACGTCACCTGGCCATGGCAACCCACAGCCAGGGAGTTATTTCAAGAACCAGCCAGCGACGGATCCCCTGCCCTCCAGTGTGCTTTGTGTGTGTGGGGGAGGGGGGTGCGGAGGGTGCGGAGGGTGGGGTGGGGTAGCGACGAAGAGCAATTTTTTGCTGAACAATGGAGACCATAAAGGAAAAAAAGAACTATGAAAATAAGCACTATGAACACAATGCAGATGGTTAAGAATATCTGTTTTGTAATGTCATAAATTAACCTCCATGTATTACAACGTTTTCTCACTGTATAGTATTTGCCTTGTTCTCACAATTAACTGACAGGTAGAACCTAAAGGTAGAGTATAATGACACAAAAAGAGCTGCTATGCTGTTATGCAATGGTGATCTATCCATAAAAATAATCACATTAATGATTAATGGTAGTTTAACAGGAAGGTGACTCTTTTCAAATAATTGCATTTGTTACTTATGATTAGACAACGATTTATTCTGTGAAGAACGAAAACTGTACAGCACACCATCCTCTTTCAATCTCGTCTTAAAACAATCTGCAAATCAAATGTTGGAAAAGTCAAAAGTTTGACTGAACCTACTGTCTAACTCAATAGCATCCCATCAGTAAACCCATTGATGTACTACTTTTGGGATACTTCCAGGTGCAAATTCTCTCCACCTCAACAAGAGTAGAACCAAAAACTATATTCATAATCGTCTATTATTATTTGAATAGTTTTACTGGCTACTGGTTTTATTATAGGCCCTGTTGACTACCAGGCCACATCAGAGCGCACACATTGTCAATAAAGCCACTCGATAAACTGGTATTGTCTGCTGATTTTGTCAAATTCTCACTAGTAGGAAAATGTATTAGCATTCAGATTGCTTTGTTGGGAATACCATTGTGGCCCTGTACTTCATGTTAGGGGAAACCATCACAGTGACATCAAAGATGCTTTGGTAGCTGAGACATGTATATGAGCATTGATACACCGCAGGTTGTTCTTCAAAGGCCAGTGTATCTATTCATGATGAGTAGCCTAGGCTATGTTAGTGTTTGAATTGAGCATTGAGTAAAATGTTCACTATAGTTCTCAGAACCTTTTTGTCCAGATAGATTGGGTGCAAAGGTTTCCCTCTGAGCTAAAGATAACATATTAAAAACTAAAAGGTGTGCAACTAAACTAACAGATATAGAGCTTAGGCTTCACTGTACTTTCAAGGGGAGGCTGAAAATTAATGAAATAATGTAATTAGCTAAATAAATATATAGGGCAGACAGACTTAGTTAATGTTGGTAAGGCTGAATTAATGTACGCTATTCTAATTGAGGTATATGTTGTAGGCTATACATGTTTCTCAACAAATAATCTTGGATATGAAGTTTCGTCGTCCAACTTACAGCTCAGTGCACATTCAGGAGAGTCTTCGGCTCTCTTGGAAGTTTGAGACGCCCCGCCAATATCTTGTGAGTTCAGGACCTCGGAGAGCGACTGCCTTGTGCTTTGTCGGCCAATTTGACCCGATGACAAAGCGAATCGCGCGCTGATCTTCTTACTATGGACAGAATCGGGAGCAGAGTGACTTCGTTCAGGATCATTGTCCGGTTTCGAGCCGACTTTTACCAAGGCGTTCCTTGTCCGTCTGGTGAATGCAGAAGTCACGGAGCCCATCACGAATGGTTGAATGCTTCCACCTAACTACGACAAGCCGCTTATGTCATTTTTAAGCCAATCGTTTACAATTATTACTTTTGTTCAAACTGTTTTCACTATAGTGCAATCTGCCGGTTTCCGAAGAGTTAGCGACAAGGAACTTAAAAGTAATCCACACCTTGAGGTATCATCCCTGCATTTTCATCGAGCGCACCCGCTGTGACGACAGAGACGTGCGAAAGTTGTTTTTGGCAAACGGAGTGAACTCTCCGGGGCACACAAGCGAAAACAAGTGACCTTATCACCAGACAAGAGTCCCGGATCATTGAAAAAGGACGAAATATAAAGGGCACGTGGTGATACTTGAGCTCTGTTACTTTTTATCACTCCTTATTCCAATGTGTTAAATTAGGCATATGTTTATCACAAAAGCGCCATGTGTATTTTTCCTACATGGTGATGACTATGCAGTGAATAGCATAAAGAGGATCTCAATTACCACTAGATGGTAGTCAAACACATACCGAACATTTGTACTACTTGTTATAGCCTAAATCAGCAAGCCTCTGGAAACTTTTTTAGTTGTTTGTGTCAATGTGCTAGCGAAGTGTTAAATGTAATATTTACAAATATGTTCCAAGTTGGGTATTTTGTGTGTGTGTATGTGTTGTTACTTTATGATAATTGTATCACCACTTTAGGGCATTTGTGCTTAAGTTTTTTATTGCAGATTACAGACAATTGGGTCTTCCATAAAAGTACATAATGCAAAGCTTGTGACTCATTCTCAATCAAAATGATTTTAGTAACAATAAGCTACCTCAAAAAGTATAGCTGGAGCTAACACTAAACAAAAGTGTGAGACTAAGAACTATGTTTCACACTTGGTGCAGAAGAAGCAGGATATTTTATTTTGACTATTAAGCTTTACTAAAAATGTCACATAAAAAGGCACTTTCAAGCAGTCTGCTGTGTGTGTGCTTTTGATGTCTAGGGTGAAAGGATGTGTTCCATGTATGTGCTGGTGGTGGTCTCTTGGTGAGGACAAGACGAAGGGTTCACTCCAGGTCATCATGGTTCTGAGTTGATTCATTTATCACCTGTAAAAGGTTGTTCACATGTATAAAAAGCACTTCTTAAACATACGCGCCTTTTGCATGACTTGTCCTTAATTGTCTGGTAGTTTAGTGTGCCTTATTTCTTAAATTTACCCCCCCCCCCCCCCCCCAGCCATAGGTACCTGACCAT